>JAEMWC010000148.1:200000-230000 GCA_016490735.1 Pachyseris speciosa | reverse complement strand
CCCAACTGATTAGAGGTAACGGATGACTGAGAAACTGAAATAAGGCACTCAGTTACATCTTGATTGATGTGTGTCTCCTGAACAACACAAGGTCCCTGTGAAACAGAAGAAACAGCTGTATTAACTGGGACTGGTTGAGATTGCCTTAAGCACCAATGGCATGCACATGGTATAGAATGCCCTTCTCTAGCACAGAGCTGAGAAGAGCAAACAGGACAAGACTTACTTAATGATGATTCAGGTATGGCAACCCTGCGATGTCCTTGTAGAAGATGACTGCAGGTAGTACAGTGAGGAGGCCTTCTCTGGGATGGAGACTGACATTGTAGTGGCTGAGAGGATGGTGTAAGGATTCTTGATGATGGCTGTGCTGGTTGGACTGGTGGTGTAGTAACTGGTAGAGCTATAACTTGTTGGGTTAGGTTCTGCAGAATTTGATCAACATTTGCTTCAATTGAAGAAGTTAGAACTTCACTGTCATTGTCATCTGTTTCCTGAATACCCTCGCTGTTGTCATTGTCCAAGCCACCTACACCCGCACTCCCTTGTACTTTAACAGATTTATTTGCTGTAGATGACAAAGATCGTATTGCATCTTCAACTCCTTCCCTGCAAATAGGGCAAACATCACCTACATCTAAACAACATAAATGGAATGAATGCCAACACCCCTCAAATATTTTCCAGGGTGTATCATTTGACATGGAGCAATTCAGGGGATCACATCTTTGACCCTGCTCAGGTTGGGGAGAGAATTGAAACCCGAGGGGGCAAGAAATCCCTTTTTCACAGGTGTATCCCCAAACAGTGCTGGCACTTTCCAGAGATCTCTCCTTTGCCCTGGTAATAATAATAATAATAATAATAATAATAATAATAATAATAATAATTTTATTAATTTCTATTGCGCAATTATCAATATAAATTGTCAATTGCGCATTACAATATGATCTTAATACAAACATATAAAAATACAAATGTAAATGTAAATTTAAATATATAAATACAAATAAAAAGAAAAAAAGAAAAAAATATATAAAAAGCATCAAATTTAACACTATAAAAAGGCTTGTCTAAAAAGATAAGTCTTGATTGCCGTCTTGAATTTATTAATTGAATTTAGGTCCCAGATATCACTAGGAAGCTCGTTCCATAATTTGGGTGCGGCCATGAAGAATGACCGGTCTCCGAGAGTCTTGCGAGACTTCAATACAGGATAGTTTAACATCAGAGTTCGTTGAACGCAGGCAATATCTACTTAATGATACATTTCTAATTGAGATTAATTCGCTAATATAGACGGGCGCCAGACCGTGAATAGCTTTAAAAGTAATTAAAAGCACTTTAAAGATGGTTCTATATTGACGGGCAGCCAGTGCAATGATTTCAGGAGCGGCGTTACATGGCAGTATTTGCTTTCTTCAAATATAAGGCGCGCGGCCGCATTTTGTACCTGCTGCAACTTATGTAGGTGGCAGTTAGGCACACCATACAGTAGACTGTTACAATAATCAATTCTGCTAGATTAAAGCATGAATCAGGGTTTCTGTGTTTTCCCTGGAAAGATATTTCCTAATTCTACGAATGTTATATAAATGAAAAAACGCCGCGGAACTAGCCTTAGTAATGTGCTCTACCATAGACAGATTCCAATCTAACCACACTCCGAGATTTTTGACTGGTGAGTGCGGGACTATATCTGCATAACCACACTCCGAGATTTTTGACTGGTGAGTGCGGGACTATATCTGCATTACCGACTTTCACATGATCTACATTGACTGGTGATCTACATTGACTGGTGCCTGGGGAGAAGAACTGCTGACTCATCTGAATGAGTAATTGAAGTTAAAATGCTCACAATTATTGATGCAACCCTTGAATATAAAGAAGTTAGTTGACGGCGACTGAAAACATAATTTTTAGAAGGGGTAAAGGTTGCCCTGAAGATTGCTTGCCTTTCCCCGGACACAAAGAGAGAGAACATCTTGTGTCCTCGTTGTTAAAAAGTGTCTGATGGGTTGGTAGACTTTCTTGCCATGCTGTGAACAAACTCAACAAAATATTCATCGATTACATTCAGATAACGTGAAAAAAAAGTAGAAACAAAATATTCATCGATTACATTCAGATAACGTGAAAAAAAATTAGAAATATCCTTGGAGCCATTAGTCTTCCAAAATAAAGTTCAAATAAAATATTGAACAGAAATAGTCATCAAAGCGATTTAACTTGAACAAAATACTGTAGCTACAAAGTGCCAGAGGAATGCAATTATCTAGCAAATTCAACGAAACACCACACTGAACATCTTTAACCTTTGAGAAAACAGATTTCACCACAGTCCTTACCATAGTCCACCCTCCCTAAATTACTTCCAACAGAAACTGAATTCCCCAGGTCTTTGGCTTGTCTGCAAGTTTTTTACCTGGGAAAAGAGACTCATAAGGGGCATATAACCTAAAACAATATCCTCATCAGCATTAAGGTCCACATGCAGGGGTCCCAAAGTGGGAACGACAGAGCAGAGAGGATGAGGGGAACAGCCCTGGATTGCGGTACTGCTTGCAGTTGTCGTTGCTTGACTGGCTTTCTGGTATACTATTTGCCTTGGAAAATTTTGGCCAGGCCAGTCAGCTGGCATAGGCACAACATAATGTGAGATACTCTCTCTTTGTGGTTTGTAATACAATATCAAGGGCAACATTATAATCTTCCCTACTTTTTAAAGGTAAGTTTACAAAATCAACTAAAAAAACATCTTTGAAAGAACGCAAAGAATGAGAATCCAGGTCTTGATAATCATGAGTTTCCATATGGAGTCTACCCATGACTGGATCAAACAGAATACGTTAATTCAGGCATGGACGAGGCAAACAAACTAGAACTAACTTGACTAAAATAATGGTTAGAACACAAATAATTGACAAGAAGGTCAGAGTCGATACCACAAGGCTTATGAATTAAATTAACAGATGAAAAAGGAATGGCTGAGGCTTCTTTTACAATCTTGTTGATAACGGTGGCCATATGATCCACTTTTCAGGTGTGTGTTTCTTCTGTTTTTCGTCTCACAGTGTGTATGTTGTGGTAATCATCTATCATCATCAGGATGGCATGCTTGTCTTCCAGCGCATTCTTGATTGCATTATTTACCACACTCGTGTGTTCTTTGCCAACATTTGCACGATATCTATCTAATAGTTTGCTTGAACAACTTGTTCCCAAAAGACGCTGGGTTTCAATCCTAGTTTGAGAAAGGTTACAAAACTGTAAAAATAAACCATTGTCTTCTTGTAAAAAATTACATTTTTGTGATAAACCGAAACATAATTGATATAAAATAGCAACAGTGTGTTTACGGTTAAGTGAAATTCTTTCTTCAGAATGGCGAGAAGAGGTCATGCAAGCCAAAACAAAATGACCGGTAAAAGAATTTGCAGCAGTATGCTGGGAACAAAACTAAAAAAATTCAGCAGGCTCATATATGGGGGCTTTCTTCTCTTTTTCACAGTGCTGATTGAGGGCCTCTTGAAGACTTTTAATTTCTTCTTTGAATTTCTCACCTGAAAATAAGAATGTGGAAGATGTATCAGGGGCTTTCATAGTTCAGGAAAATGGTAATTAAAAGCCCCTGACCTTACCGAAACCTGTTTACCTCAAAAAAAGAAAACAAACAAACAAAGTACCAAAGCAAAGGAAATGCATTATTAAAATACTGAAATAATAATTAAAAATACAGATTTCAATTAGAGAATAATAATATCCCACGCCAGAGCGCCTTTGGCTATTTATTTTGATAAGCTCAATGAGCCTGTTAGACAATAAAATATTTGCATGCAGTAAAAAAAAAAGTGTAACAGGGTAACAGCAACAACATTTGCACACGATAAAATTACACGCAGCGGAGCTGATGTGGTCGTGTATCTACAAAGTTAAAAACTACCATTTAGGTAACAGCCCTAAAATAATGAAAGGAACAAAACAGAAGAAAAAAAACTATCGCACCTGCCAAAAAACTGCCCTCAATATCATCTTTAGTGTGAACCTACCGCTAACTTGAAGAAACTCCTTCCGAGATGAAGTTTGTTGCAGTGGTGGCTCTGGCAAGGGTACTTCTCGCTGTGATGATCCTGACATTAAGAAGTGTTAATAAAAGGTTACATTCAACTCAGAAACACACAATGAAGAAACCAATTTAATTTTTTGAGCAAGTTTGTAACCAGTCATAAATTAAAGGAAAATAAGGTTAAGTTCAGCCTAGCTTACCTCCTGTTGACGCTTGAGTCGCAACTTTTTTTTCAAACAAAGTGCTCGCTTTTTTCTTCTGCAAGAGTTGTGCAGGATAAAAAAAACGTTTTCCCGCCCTCAAAACACCTCCTGCCAATTTTTTCCCGCCATTATGACAAAAAAAAAAAAGGACGGCTGAACATTTGCTACTTTTAAACAAAACTATGGAACAATTGATCAAGCAAAGAAAAGTAGAAATCCTCGCATCGGCAGCCATGTTTGTTTACGTGATTTCAGTCACGCGAGTGGCATAGGAACCTGGGTAGTAGGGTACAGATTGACCAATCAGACAAAAGTCTCCTTTGTTCATATACAGGCTATTTTTTAGCATTTAACCGCTGAAAATGATGATTGCTGACTTCATAAGCATGACTGCTATTGCGAACACATAGGAGTGAATTTGTGGAAATTTATGATGCTTTTCCTGGCAAAATCTGTATGTGGGGCCATATTCAGGAGGACTATTCAAACTCCATCTCAATGACGATTTGGAGTTTAGCTATAAAACTTGGAATAACGAAACCAGACTTGATGACGAAACTCTTGAGAGTGCGTAAAAGTAATGCGATATTTGGTCAGTGATAAGGTCGCCCTTTAAATCCACCACAAAATTTATAATTTTTTTAGGAAAATTCAGATCTTATAATTTTTTAGGAAAATTCAGATCTTCTTAATTTATTGTGACGCACTCTGTTAGAAAATTGATTAACCATATCCTAAATCTGTTTTTTCCAAATTTCAGGCTCTTGTTGCAAATCCTGTTCAAGATAGAGCCAAATTCTCAAATTCATTACACAGATAGACCGCCCGTAAATTCCAGAAATATTTCCAGAAAGTCATTTTAGGAGTGAAAATCTGTAGATAATAAGGTATTATTTGAGATAAATATAATGCTATTACTGGAATTATTTGAGTTATTTTCAGCACACTCAAAAGTACCCACATTTGACAATTGTCGCTTTAAGGACTACCTTAAATATAACAGTTACATGAAGCACTTTCTTACTGCAAAAGTACGAGAGGTATTTTAGTACTGAACAAAACCTACTGTAAGTTGTGACGAGTTTAACCATAGCATATTTTCTAGAGATGGTTTTAACAGTCCCTGAAGTTTGTTTGCTCAAGATACTGGCCAGGAAGTGGTAATTATGTTCAAAATCCTTGTTTTATTATATGCCTAAAATGAAACTTAATGTTCTTAGCTTAACGTTTGTCTATGCTTGAGAGGGACTATCAATCCAACAACAACAACACCTTTATTCGCCTTGTACTTAATTACATACATATATAAATAGAGAAAATATAATATTTGTTTGTACTTAATAAAGCCTGGAGCTGAAATAATCCTAAGATTTTATAGCCAGTTCTCCAGATTTTAAAGTTGTAAAGAATTCAGATAGAATTAGATAGAGATAGAATCCAGCAGGTGAGACCCATAACAATTATGGACAAAACCGTCTCCATGCTAGATTTCCTCAGGAAGAGCGTAAACGTGAACGTAAACTTGCAAAATGAAAGAGGTAGCCAATTAAGATCGCCCCACATGGCGTGAGAGATTAAGCAGAGAATCTGGGTATACTGGAGTCAGCATTCTGCATCGACTCCAAAAAGTGTGCGGACTTGATACCATTAAGGACATGGTATTCCACGTCATGCACAATCTCCCTTTAAAATTGTTGCAAATTTTAGACTTAATTGCTGATGAGAAACTTGTTGTTAAGGCGGCAGGCAGATGAAAGACTTGCAAAATTCTCCTGGACAGCGGGTAAGGTTTTTGTTTCCTGGTACAGTGTTACATGAAACATGCAGCATACATGTCCTACCACAACAGGAATGGCATATTTATCTTTTTCTATAATTTTTACCACTAGTAAAACCAAGAAAATTATCTTTACAAATAAATTATTGATTGGTTTCGACTACTGCTTGTCAGTGGAATAACTATTTAAAGATAGATTTCTCTGCAACAATCTTTGACTTTACAATTGTCTTTAAATTGCGTGATCTAAAAGTATGATGTTAAATCAGCATATCTCTTTAGTAACCTCAGACCATCCCCTCCAGAAGATATAAAAAACCTATATTCTAAGTACATTAAAACCAAATCGCTTATCTCCTTACTAAAATAGCAACCCATACTCAAGCCTGAAACCTGATTAAAAACATCATTACCCACATTGAAATAATTACAATCATTACAGGTTTTATACAAATCCAAAATCAACCTGGTCCTTTCCTCGTTGGGCTCTAAATTTTCAGCTAAGTCGAGCAATGTGTAACATGCATCTTCACATAATACATTGGTGTATAAATCCTTAAAATCAAACGTTACAAAAGTATTACCGCCAAAATAAGACACCCTCATATCTTGTAAAATTCCCAGCAATTCTTTACTGCTGTCTAATACAATAAAGAGTTGCTGTGAGCAGCTGTGAGCAGTTACTATAGGTCGTGCTTTCAACTCCCACTCATTATCCGTGTAAGCAACGGTAGTTAATTTGTGGACCTCAGGCATCAAATTTAAACTAGGTAGTAAACATTTTTCAGCATGCTCTAAAGTAAACCCCCTTTGTTCCTTTACACTCAAAACTCTCTCATACTTATTACACCATTTAGATTTTGAACTAACTCCTTTTGCAATTTAGATACTATCCCCATCTTACCAACCCATCTATAAGCAGAAGATGTCAGTTGTCGTCTATTCTCATTCCTATACCATTCAATAGAATTCAAAGACCATCCAAGGTTCTTGTCACTCTCCCTTAATATAAATTTATTATTCCGTATAGTACCTTTGAACCCTCTAGGATCCAAATATGACCTTCGTTTCAATAATATCTCCCCTCTCTTACTTCTCAATACAAACCTATCCACTAATTGTAATGCATTGTACACAAAATTTCTTGAGGAATTTGTCATTCTAGGATGGCTAGATTATACCTTATTCTGAATGAATGAATGAATAACTTTATTTACTGAGGGTGACACATTACAGTTAAGAACTGGTAAACTTGTGGCCCTCACCTAAAATGTATAAAACTAATTTACAGTAAATATATTGTATAATACGATGTTAAAAAATTTATGAAATGGGAAAACTATCTAAACCAGCATAACCTTGCTTTATAAAATTACAAAGGTTCTGTTTGAATGCGTTGATACTGATGTTAGATCTTATATTAAGAGGTAGAGAGTTCCAAAGTTTTGCGGCTGTAATGAGAAAAGTTTTTCCTCCTTCTGTGTCACGGTTATACCTAGGACAGCGTATAGTTATAGCACCATAGCGTGAGGTTCTGGTCGACAGGTCATGCACTAAGCGACTACCTAAGTACTCTGGGCATTGTCCATTTAAGCATTTATAGAGTAAGCATAATTTATTTATATTCATCTCATCATAAAAGGGTAGCCAGTCCAGTCTCTTGAATAGGGTTATAGTACGTTCGTCTCTCGTTTCTACGTCTAACCAAACCATAGCCTTTCTTTGCGCCTTTTGTAATAGAGCTTGATGTTTTGTGACCTGTCACTTTACAAACATATTTCAACAGAGCCTGCTCTGTGTGAGACTTAAACTCAGACATATGATGCTTATGGTCTGCATTCACAGACCTAGTAACAAAACCCCCATTCTTTTGTAGTAACTCACTTAAAACCCTCTGTAGGTTCATACGCTGTAAAATTATGTAAATTAGAACTTATACAGCCTCTTTCCTTCTCAATAGCTTTTGCCCCTTCTTCCACTCTCAGCATATATAATCCTCTTTGTAATTGTTTCTTGAACACTTCTTCCCTCTTGTTAACCAGTTTTATATAATTGTGAATGATATATGATATAATTGTTCACAGTCTGCCTGACCTCGTAAACATTATTGTCAATAGCCTTCCTGGTTCTATAATGCTTTGTCCTTTTCTGCTTTCTATAGCGGCCTTTTAAAAGGGTTAATTCTGACTTCATCGTTTTCAACTGTTTGGAAACTTGTGCCACAATCTGGTTCTGTTTTTTTCTGACACTCAGTCACTAATTATACCACCGCTAGATAAGTAATGCTGCTTCCTCTCATCATTTTCTGCATGGATTTTGCCTGATTTTACACCATACTCGTCATCTCCTTCAGCATCAACCATAGACAAGGCCAAACAAACTTGATAACTCGTTAAATATTATACTCAACTCTTCAAGTTCGTTCCGCAGTTTCAAGGAAATCCCACGGGAACACTTTACTCTCCGACTCCATACATCCAATTCCTTTATTTCAATATATGTAGCCAGGACACCAACTCTTTCTTTATCCATGCAATCATAAAATCCTTCAGATATTATAGAATCAATCATATTTTTCAACTCCTCGTTAAGAGATCCCATTGTCGTGAAAACGGTAATTTAGCATGCACTCGCCATTGCACAGCACCTGCACGTGCATTTACGCAGCTTGTACGAAATTTTCAAATTTCAAATCTCCGCAATTTCTGTCGTCTTAGTTCTACATAATTAGTGTATTGTAATATGTTGCCAACTGTTCGCGTCAGCGGCTTTCTTCATAAGGACAGGCCCCCCACGAACAGATTGCTTACCATGTGCTCAAAACGATCAGCCATCTTGGCTGTCTGTAGTTTTGTCAAATGCAGTTTGTTGATATTATACCGCGCAGTTTTAGTTCAAATTTGTTTGTATCCTTGTTGAATCGACTCCGCCACATTTTTGGTCCTTTGAGCCGGATGACTACGGGAAATACCGTCCTATAAACCTAGCAAGATGGCAAAATTTAATGGCATTCGAGAGCATGAGACGTCTTCCAAACTTAGTTTGGACGGATTTAGTGAAGGAACTCAGCGAGCCCAGCTGTTGAGGCAATCCGGGTCTGCGGATTTGATATTTGGAACCGAAAGAAATACAGTCAGTGAATTTGCCTTCCACAAAGGACCGAATGTTATTCCACACGAACATGATATACTTCACCGATATTTGCCAGAGAGAAACAAGAGTAAACGCAATGAAGATGCTCTTCGTGAAGAAGCTCGTAGGGTGAGAGGAACAAGACGTGGAAAGAGATCTCATGTAACAAGGTTAGTCAACCAAATTAATCAGCATATCCAGAAACGTTTGAGTAGAAAAACATTGGCTTCCTTGAAGTTGGATCTTGAGAAAGCTGTCTCAGAGATGGAGAATGTTAATCAAATATTATTTGAATTTGAGCCTGATGATGATGAGCCCGAAACCTGGATCGAGCAGGCCCTAGCCCCTGTGCTTACCTGCTTCGAAAACATTGAACGTTATTATCTGGAACGAATTAGCGATGCACCTACAGTTGTTACCGAACCAGAACGTTTCTCAAAGAGTGCTTCACTTAAGACTAAATCAAGTGTTGCATCAGTAACTTCTAAAGTTTCACGATACAAAGAGAAGGTTATTGAAGCTAAACTCTTACAGCATGATTTGGAAGCAGCTAGAAAGAAAGAAAGGGAAGATCAGATACTGAGTGAGCTTCAAGCTAAAAGGGAGGCTAGCTTAAGACAAACCAAAGCACAAGTAGATTGAATGAAGATGCCATGAGAGTGAGAAAACTTAGAGAATTAGAAGAAACTATAGAACGAACTATACTGGAAGCCAAACTTATTAAGGTATCTGCCCTGCCTAAAGTGGGCACATTTAAAAAAATAAAATAAAATATTTATACTGGACTTTTATCATTTTAAATATGTTGGGAGGAATCTCCATTCAATGAAGAAGCCATTGATGTAAAAATTTTGGAAGCGCTGGTACCCCATGCTGTGCGGCAGGTTAATTATTAATTGAAGTGAAATCACAAACTTTCTTTTTTTCTCTAGTGATATCTGAAATTATGGCAAAATTACATCGGAACAGTTTTAGTTATTGCATGTTGCATTGACCTAGTTTCGGGCCCAGTCTGAAATAAAATATTCCTGTTGAAAACGAACGATGTTGGTTTTGGAGAAATGCACCGAATGCAATATTTTTTTTAAAGACCTAAACAAACTCACCGATCGGGCCCAAAACTACGTTGGTTTGTCTAGCAGTAGTGAACATTCCTGCCAAATATTTCCGCCTTAATCAAAGTATTCTTCGAGATATTCCATTTTCCCTGACTGTAGATGAAACATGAGTACTCAAAATGACCGCAAAACTGCGTTCTTCGTTTTGTTTCGATCATTTCGCCCCATTTCGTCTGTGTGTTTCAGCCGCCATGTTATTTTGTTCTTCCGCTGCTCAAAACAACTGCAGCCTCTCAAAAAATGAGAAAACTGGCCTCCAGAGTCCCCTTGGGCGATGTTTGTTTATCCGTTGCTATGCAGCTTGACTTCCGGTAAGTGATGTCATGCGCACGTTTTCACAACCACGACCCCACGCGGCATATCCAACATGGCGCCGCCGAGGAAGAAATGTAAAGTGTCTTTAGCGGCGAAGAAAAAGCTAGCCTCAGAGAGAGGGAAAAAAAGTGCAGTCAAGCAAGGAAAGGGTGTTGGGAGCAGAAAGTCATTTACTTTGCCTGCAAAATGGCGAGAACAGCCGTACAAACGGGGAAAAAAGACAATGTTACAGTTTTCAAGTCCTGGGAAGACCAAATACAAAACACAAAAGGCTGTGACCGAGACTCTTGAGGCGAGAGACATGAGGGATTGCACACACGAGAGTTTGTCCAGTGGTATGAGTTCTGAGGACACGAAAAGCGAAGCGTCTGAATTTCTGCCCAGTTGTGAGGAAGATGACGTAGAATTGTCAGTGCAGGTTGAAGCTGAAGAAAAAATGGAACGAAGGCTTTTCGTTTGCGAATCAACCCAGCTTATGGATATGGTTGACCAAATAAACCAGACTTGCAAATGTAGTACTTCTGATTGTAACGGTAAGCTTATAGAATCTTGCTTTCTGTAGATCACCGTTTGATTTTTTTGTGGCTTATTTGTTTCCCATGCTTACAACGATGTGGCAAATAGAAGTGTGTAATTAAACGTTGAATTTTTTTTACCATCGCACCTAACCGATTCACAGAAATTCGTTATTTTCTCTTATTCTGAACTGATTTCTTATGGAATGGGATTCTCTTACCTAGAATATTGCATGAATACTCACCTATTGCCTATGGCATAGAGAATCATGTGTAATCAAACATTGAATTCATCTTTATACCTATAGTGTAAAAGATTCCCAGAAATTTATTATATTTGTAAATTTGAATTTTTTCTTTATTCTGAATTGACTTATTATGGAATGGGATTATCTTACCTAGAATATTTATTTGCATGAAGCCTCCCCTATTTTCCAGAAGAATTAATCTTTTGCTTACCTTTACCAGCATTTTTTCTATCATTCGATACTTTTTTCCTTTCCTTTTCATTGTCCCAGAGCCTATCACGTGACCTACAAATAACTGCCTGCAAATAATATTCTGCTCATGCATAGCTGTGTCCATTCGTCTAAGCTCTTTAAATTCAGTGAAAAATGGCAGATTGTTTCACGCTTTCCGAAAATAATTATGAAAAACAAGCTCAGTGATCGAATGATAAAACTATTATTGAACTCAGTTTTCACAAAATATCGTGATTTGTCAGTGTCTTGCAGATCAATTATTTGCCTCAGCCTTTGGCTTCGGCAAATAATTGAACTGCTCACCACCGACAAATCACGATATTTTGCTCAACCTCATCCAATAATTGTTTATTATTTTAGCTTTGGTCCTATGAAAGTGTTGATTTGAGTGTATTTTTATTTATAATCTAGGTATTCTTGTGCTTGCCAAAGTGGAAGCAAATGGTCAGGGAGGCAGTTTAAATGCCACTTTTACTTGCAACAGCTGTAGTCTACGGACAGTAAACTTTCAAGGTTCGGCTCTAGTTGAGGGCTCCAAGAGAACAGTTGTCGGCCTTGCCCTTGCTGTGGCATTCTTCATTTCTGGACATGGCTTTGCCAAGTTTGACAAAACACTAAGACAATTCCTTGGAATTAGCTGTCTGTCCAAGAATCGGTATTATGAAGTGATCAAAATGGTCTATCCATCGATAACCAATATCTTGGATGGAATGTGTAGTGAAGAAAAGAACAAGATGAAGGCAATGGCCCCTGAAGTGCTTGGAAGTTGGCAAAGAGCTGTGGTGACCTCGGATGGTGTGTAGCATACCAGGGGACACTTCAGTAAGAACGGCTCTTTCATCATAAAGAACTATCTTACTGGAGGTCTCCTCTGGTATGGCCACAAATGTATGCAGGGCAATGATGATGTCATCGAAGAAGATTTATATTCAGGAACAGCCAAATCAATGGAGGGTGTCTTAGCAGACGAGTGCTATGAACAAGCAAAAGAAGAGGGTTGTGTGGTGAATACAGTCTGGCAAGATGGCGATTCAAGCTCTGCAAAATCTGTCACCCTACATCATCCGGCCGCAAGAGTGTTCAAATGTGGAGGACATGTAGGGAGAGCATTCACAAACAGCTTGAAAGAGGCAGCCAAGAAAAAAGAGTTCTCTGTAGACATAAAACAGAAGTACAGGGAGAAGTTTCCATCAGTCGAGACAGTCAAGTGTAAATGTAATCGTCACAAATCAGGCTGTGGCTGTTTATCAGATGCCTTTATAAAAGGAGCCCGGATCAATCATTTCTGTCTATTGCAGCAATGCAAAGAGCCTGTGGAATATGCCAAGCGTCTGAGAAATTTGTCCCAGTATCACTGCAGAGACATTCATCAGTGGGAAAGTGGCTCTTGTGAATTTCATGACCAGCTCATCTGCTCATGTGGCTCATGTGAAGAGGATGAAGATCTGCAGTGTGTTGGTATTCAATACAAGACCAAGTGCCCTTTAACTTGCGATTTTCACTGGATGTCATTCAGAATCGAGTGTGAAAAGCGTGCAAATGAAGCATCTTCAATAATCCATCCTAAGCTTGGCAGAGGCCACTCCAACCTGTGTGAGGCCCATTTTACTGTTCTACCAGATTTCAGGGCAAAGGATCAGAGTCTGCACAGGTAACATACTGTACACGTACACAGGGCACCCCAATATATACTTTCAAAAAAATAGGGGATCCTGTCATTACATCTGTATGTAAATTATAATCTAAATACTATGGCAGTATTTTATTAATGTGCAATTCTCCATGAGGGTTTTATGTTTTTCCAAACAGCTGATGATATTTTGTGATGTTACTGGTCTTGTACATGATGTGAAATGTGCACTTTCCAGAACAGACATTAGTGGAAAGGCTGCAAGTTGTGCTATGCTGGCCATGACATTATGCTTTTGAATTTGTGCTTGAAGTAGAAATGACAAATTAGCACTTGTACGAACTTTCATTTCCCAAAAAGACAAAAAGTGGTATTATTTCAAGGGTGAATAGCAGAAAGTATAATTTTTGTGTGGTATCTTATGCCATTGGAACTACAGCAACAATTACTTCTCTTTGCTTTCCTAGATTGCACTACATGTGTTCCACTAATGCTGGGCTGTGCCAGGGAAATATGACCTGGTGCTATCAAATTCGAGGGCCAAAATATCACTGGGTGATTGACCTGTATGAATGCCTGAACCTTCCTGTGCTGCCAGCAGTTGTTCAAGCGTTAGAGAAAGCTGTCAAGGAGAGGGCTGCTGAGCTTGAGAAGGAAAAGACTGATACGGCAAAGCAAGGAAGAGTCAGAATGAAGGTGGCTCGAGCTGAAGACCAAGAGGCATGGAAGAAGTGGCTAAAGCGGCAAGCCATTGACCACAGCTATGGTCAAGAAGATGATGCTCATGACGAGGAAGCAGGTCCCAGTGATGGTGATGGAACCCCCACTATTGTAGTAAGTGGAAAGAGCTGTCGCTGTGGATCAAAGGAACACTTGAGGACATCCCACAGCTCATGTCCTTTGAATAAGAAAAAATAGTTTACTGTTCCTCAACAATTGATGTATTTAGTCAAATTTACCAAAAGATCAAAAACAACAAGTAGTGGTAAACAAGTAAATTTTCATTTCTTGTTCACATTAATTTTATTTCAAAGTACAGTATTCTGTTGCTTCCTTGGGTAAAGTTTACCGTGCACAAAAGAAACTCTGGGATATTCATTTGCCTGTGTTCAACCATTAGTGCTTGATGATTGGGAAATACCGTCCTATAAACCTAGCAAGATGGCAAAATTTAATGGCATTCGAGAGCATGAGACGTCTTCCAAACTTAGTTTGGACGGATTTAGTGAAGGAACTCAGCGAGCCCAGCTGTTGAGGCAATCCGGGTCTGCGGATTTGATATTTGGAACCGAAAGAAATACAGTCAGTGAATTTGCCTTCCACAAAGGACCGAATGTTATTCCACACGAACATGATATACTTCACCGATATTTGCCAGAGAGAAACAAGAGTAAACGCAATGAAGATGCTCTTCGTGAAGAAGCTCGTAGGGTGAGAGGAACAAGACGTGGAAAGATCTCATGTAACAAGGTTAGTCAACCAAATTAATCAGCATATCCAGAAACGTTTGAGTAGAAAAACATTGGCTTCCTTGAAGTTGGATCTTGAGAAAGCTGTCTCAGAGATGGAGAATGTTAATCAAATATTATTTGAATTTGAGCCTGATGATGATGAGCCCGAAACCTGGATCGAGCAGGCCCTAGCCCCTGTGCTTACCTGCTTTGAAAACATTGAACGTTATTATCTGGAACGAATTAGCGATGCACCTACAGTTGTTACCGAACCAGAACGTTTCTCAAAGAGTGCTTCACTTAAGACTAAATCAAGTGTTGCATCAGTAACTTCTAAAGTTTCACGATACAAAGAGAAGGTTATTGAAGCTAAACTCTTACAGCATGATTTGGAAGCAGCTAGAAAGAAAGAAAGGGAAGATCAGATACTGAGTGAGCTTCAAGCTAAAAGGGAGGCTAGCTTAAGACAAACCAAAGCACAAGTAGAAGTAGAAATTGAAGAATTGCAACGATTGAATGAAGATGCCATGAGAGTGAGAAAACTTAGAGAATTAAGATATTCCATTTTCCCTGACTGTAGATGAAACATGAGTACTCAAAATGACCGCAAAAACTGCGTTCTTCGTTTTGTTTCGATCATTTCGCCCCATTTCGTCTGTGTGTTTCAGCCGCCATGTTATTTTGTTCTTCCGCTGCTCAAAACAACTGCAGCCTCTCAAAAAATGAGAAAACTGGCCTCCAGAGTCCCCTTGGGCGATGTTTGTTTATCCGTTGCTATGCAGCTTGACTTCCGGTAAGTGATGTCATGCGCACGTTTTCACAACACGACCCCACGCGGCATATCCAACATGGCGCCGCCGAGGAAGAAATGTAAAGTGTCTTTAGCGGCGAAGAAAAAGCTAGCCTCAGAGAGAGGGAAAAAAAGTGCAGTCAAGCAAGGAAAGGGTGTTGGGAGCAGAAAGTCATTTACTTTGCCTGCAAAATGGCGAGAACAGCCGTACAAACGGGGAAAAAAGACAATGTTACAGTTTTCAAGTCCTGGGAAGACCAAATACAAAACACAAAAGGCTGTGACCGAGACTCTTGAGGCGAGAGACATGAGGGATTGCACACACGAGAGTTTGTCCAGTGGTATGAGTTCTGAGGACACGAAAAGCGAAGCGTCTGAATTTCTGCCCAGTTGTGAGGAAGATGACGTAGAATTGTCAGTGCAGGTTGAAGCTGAAGAAAAAATGGAACGAAGGCTTTTCGTTTGCGAATCAACCCAGCTTATGGATATGGTTGACCAAATAAACCAGACTTGCAAATGTAGTACTTCTGATTGTAACGGTAAGCTTATAGAATCTTGCTTTCTGTAGATCACCGTTTGATTTTTTTGTGGCTTATTTGTTTCCCATGCTTACAACGATGTGGCAAATAGAAGTGTGTAATTAAACGTTGAATTTTTTTTATCATCGCACCTAACCGATTCACAGAAATTCGTTATTTTCTCTTATTCTGAACTGATTTCTTATGGAATGGGATTCTCTTACCTAGAATATTGCATGAATACTCACCTATTGCCTATGGCATAGAGAATCATGTGTAATCAAACATTGAATGTGTAATCAAACATTGAATTCATCTTTATACCTATAGTGTAAAAGATTCCCAGAAATTTATTATATTTGTAAATTTGAATTTTTTCTTTATTCTGAATTGACTTATTATGGAATGGGATTATCTTACCTAGAATATTTATTTGCATGAAGCCTCCCCTATTTTCCAGAAGAATTAATCTTTTGCTTACCTTTACCAGCATTTTTTCTATCATTCGATACTTTTTTCCCTTTCCTTTTCATTGTCCCAGAGCCTATCACGTGACCTACAAATA
Source organism: Pachyseris speciosa (assembly GCA_016490735.1). NCBI lineage: Eukaryota > Metazoa > Cnidaria > Anthozoa > Scleractinia > Pachyseridae > Pachyseris > Pachyseris speciosa. The sequence goes on along the minus strand of JAEMWC010000148.1, from coordinate 213,435 downwards.
ACTGCCTGCAAATAATATTCTGCTCATGCATAGCTGTGTCCATTCGTCTAAGCTCTTTAAATTCAGTGAAAAATGGCAGATTGTTTCACGCTTTCCGAAAATAATTATGAAAAACAAGCTCAGTGATCGAATGATAAAACTATTATTGAACTCAGTTTTCACAAAATATCGTGATTTGTCAGTGTCTTGCAGATCAATTATTTGCCTCAGCCTTTGGCTTCGGCAAATAATTGAACTGCTCACCACCGACAAATCACGATATTTTGCTCAACCTCATCCAATAATTGTTTATTATTTTAGCTTTGGTCCTATGAAAGTGTTGATTTGAGTGTATTTTTATTTATAATCTAGGTATTCTTGTGCTTGCCAAAGTGGAAGCAAATGGTCAGGGAGGCAGTTTAAATGCCACTTTTACTTGCAACAGCTGTAGTCTACGGACAGTAAACTTTCAAGGTTCGGCTCTAGTTGAGGGCTCCAAGAGAACAGTTGTCGGCCTTGCCCTTGCTGTGGCATTCTTCATTTCTGGACATGGCTTTGCCAAGTTTGACAAAACACTAAGACAATTCCTTGGAATTAGCTGTCTGTCCAAGAATCGGTATTATGAAGTGATCAAAATGGTCTATCCATCGATAACCAATATCTTGGATGGAATGTGTAGTGAAGAAAAGAACAAGATGAAGGCAATGGCCCCTGAAGTGCTTGGAAGTTGGCAAAGAGCTGTGGTGACCTCGGATGGTGTGCTCAACCTCATCCAATAATTGTTTATTATTTTAGCTTTCGGTCCTATGAAAGTGTTTGATTTGAGTGTTTTTTATTTATAATCTAGGTATTCTTGTGCTTGCCAAAGTGGAAGAAATGGTCAGGGAGGCAGTTTAAATGCCACTTTTACTTGCAACAGCTGTAGTCTACGGACAGTAAACTTTCAAGGTTCGGCTCTAGTTGAGGGCTCCAAGAGAACAGTTGTCGGCCTTGCCCTTGCTGTGGCATTCTTCATTCTGGACATGGCTTTGCCAAGTTTGACAAAACACTAAGACAATCCTTGGAATTAGCTGTCTGTCCAAGAATCGGTATTATGAAGTGATCAAAATGGTCTATCCATCGATAACCAATATCTTGGATGGAATGTGTAGTGAAGAAAAGAACAAGATGAAGGCAATGGCCCCTGAAGTGCTTGGAAGTTGGCAAAGAGCTGTGGTGACCTCGGATGGTGTGTAGCATACCAGGGGACACTTCAGTAAGAACGGCTCTTTCATCATAAAGAACTATCTTACTGGAGGTCTCCTCTGGTATGGCCACAAATGTATGCAGGGCAATGATGATGTCATCGAAGAAGATTATATTCAGGACAGCCAAATCAATGGAGGGTGTCTTAGCAGACGAGTGCTATGAACAAGCAAAAGAAGAGGGTTGTGTGGTGAATACAGTCTGGCAAGATGGCGATTCAAGCTCTGCAAAATCTGTCACCCTACATCATCCGGCCGCAAGAGTGTTCAAATGTGGAGGACATGTAGGGAGAGCATTCACAAACAGCTTGAAAGAGGCAGCCAAGAAAAAAAGAGTTCTCTGTAGACATAAAACAGAAGTACAGGGAGAAGTTTCCATCAGTCGAGACAGTCAAGTGTAAATGTAATCGTCACAAATCAGGCTGTGGCTGTTTATCAGATGCCTTTATAAAAGGAGCCCGGATCAATCATTTCTGTCTATTGCAGCAATGCAAAGAGCCTGAGGAATATGCCAAGCGTCTGAGAAATTTGTCCCAGTATCACTGCAGAGACATTCATCAGTGGGAAAGTGGCTCTTGTGAATTTCATGACCAGCTCATCTGCTCATGTGGCTCATGTGAAGAGGATGAAGATCTGCAGTGTGTTGGTATTCAATACAAGACCAAGTGCCCTTTAACTTGCGATTTTCACTGGATGTCATTCAGAATCGAGTGTGAAAAGCGTGCAAATGAAGCATCTTCAATAATCCATCCTGAGCTTGGCAGAGGCCACTCCAACCTGTGTGAGGCCCATTTTACTGTTCTACCAGATTTCAGGGCAAAGGATCAGAGTCTGCACAGGTACATACTGTACACGTACACAGGGCACCCCAATATATACTTTCAAAAAAATAGGGGATCCTGTCATTACATCTGTATGTAAATTATAATCTAAATACTATGGCAGTATTTTATTAATGTGCAATTCTCCATGAGGGTTTTATGTTTTTCCAAACAGCTGATGATATTTTGTGATGTTACTGGTCTTGTACATGATGTGAAATGTGCACTTTCCAGAACAGACATTAGTGGAAAGGCTGCAAGTTGTGCTATGCTGGCCATGACATTATGCTTTTGAATTTGTGCTTGAAGTAGAAATGACAAATTAGCACTTGTACGAACTTTCATTTCCCAAAAAGACAAAAAGTGGTATTATTTCAAGGGTGAATAGCAGAAAGTATAATTTTTGTGTGGTATCTTATGTCATTGGAACTACAGCAACAATTACTTCTCTTTGCTTTCCTAGATTGCACTACATGTGTTCCACTAATGCTGGGCTGTGCCAGGGAAATATGACCTGGTGCTATCAAATTCGAGGGCCAAAATATCACTGGGTGATTGACCTGTATGAATGCCTGAACCTTCCTGTGCTGCCAGCAGTTGTTCAAGCGTTAGAGAAAGCTGTCAAGGAGAGGGCTGCTGAGCTTGAGAAGGAAAAGACTGATACGGCAAAGCAAGGAAGAGTCAGAAAAGACTGATACGGCAAAGCAAGGAAGAGTCAGAATGAGAGGTGGCTCGAGCTGAAAGACCAAGAGGCATGGAAGAAGTGGCTAAAGCGGCAAGCCATTGACCACAGCTATGGTCAAGAAGATGATGCTCATGACGAGGAAGCAGGTCCCAGTGATGGTGATGGAACCCCCACTATTGTAGTAAGTGGAAAGAGCTGTCGCTGTGGATCAAAGGAACACTTGAGGACATCCCACAGCTCATGTCCTTTGAATAAGAAAAAATAGTTTACTGTTCCTCAACAATTGATGTATTTAGTCAAATTTACCAAAAGATCAAAAACACAAGTAGTGGTAAACAAGTAAATTTTCATTTCTTGTTCACATTAATTTTATTTCAAAGTACAGTATTCTGTTGCTTCCTTGGGTAAAGTTTACCGTGCACAAAAGAAACTCTGGGATATTCATTTGCCTGTGTTCAACCATTAGTGCTTGATTTTTCCTTGAGTGGATTTTTTTTAAATTTCTAATTAGTATGTTCTTTTGTTTGCTGGGTCAATTTTACCTTAGGCTATCAGAATCAATGGGACATTCATTTGTCTGTGTTCAATTCTTTGTTCTAGGATTTTTCTTTGACAATTTAATTTTTCTCATTTCCAGTAAGTTTCTTGTGCAAATTATTTACTCATTTCCAATGACTTCAGGGTTGCCACAGTCAGAGAGAAATCAGAAAAAACAGCTTTTGATCAAGGTCAGGGATAAGTCAGGGAATTGTTTATAAACTCATGGAATTTCAAATTATACTAGAAAGTCAGTGAAAACTCAGGGAATTTTACTTTTCGCTAGCCGTTAGGCCTGAAAGTAGCCTCCTTCGCAGCCGTTGTTTGTGTTGGTCCTATTCTCCCTCCCCACCAACGTCTGCTGAACCGAGCCAGACATTCCATTCCAGGAACTGACCAATCACATCGTGGCTTTTAAATTTCGGTAGCTAAGCTCCCGTGGCCTCTTCGCGGCCGTTGTTTGTGTCCATTCTATTCTCCCTCCTGATTGGATACTCAGACCCAATGGGAATGGAATGTTCGGCTCGGTTCAGCAGACATTGGTGAGAGGGAGAATAGGACGGACACAAAAAACGGCTGCGAAGGAGGCTAGCCTGAAAGGAGATTTCTTGGTAATGAAGGCAACATCATTTCAAAAAATTACTGCAAAGGAATTGATTTGGTTGCTGGCTTTATTACTCAAGGATTTGTTTTGGATGGTCAGTGAAAATTGGTTTGTGGTCAGTGAAAAGTTAGGGATTTTTTGCAACCATGAAGTCTATTGTGCAAATAACATTTTCTCATTTACAATATATTTTTTTATTTTCATGTTTGCTCAAGTAAAGCTTAGCTGGGGCATTTTTCTTGTGCAAATCAATTTTTCTCATTTCCAATAAGAATTTTCTTTAGTTTGATCAGGTACTGTGTAAAGTTTAGTTAGGGCAACAGCATCATAAGGCATTCATTTACCTGTGTTTGATCATTTTCCATGTTCAATTTAATTTTAATTTAGACTATGGTTTTGTGTTGCTATGCTGCATAAATTTTTCCCCGGGCAACAGAAACACTACCCTATTCACTATAATGGCTGTGATTACAGTTTTTAGAGTAGCTTCACAAAAAGTCATGCAAAGTTAGTCAGTGCTGTTGAATATTATTTGTACAAAATTTCAAGTGTACATAGTGGGTATCATTTTTTTTTAATAATATTAATTATCATTCTTGGATTATAACATAATTTTCCTATCAAATGCATTTCCATTCCAAAATATCTGTAAACAGGTTTTTAGTACACACAAATATCATCTCTCCATTGCAATAACTGTAAACTATATATTTTTCCCATCAGGATATCTTTCTCCACATACAAGCACAGCAAATATATATTATTTTTGTTGTTTGTTTGCATGCATTAAGTTCATCCGGGGCAACATAAACACTAGGCCATTCATTGCAATGGCTGCAATTAAAATTTTTAGACTGGCTTCACAAAATCATGCAAAGTTAATAATCAGCACTATTGAATATTATTTGTACAAAACTTCAACTATTCATAGTTGGTATCTTTTTTTATAATAATTATCATTCTTGAATTATAACATGATTTTCCTATCACCTGCATTTTTATTCCAAAATATCTGTAAATAGCTTTTCAATAAATAAATATCATCTTTCCATTGCAATAACTGTAACATGTATAACTTTCCCATCAAGATATCTGTCTCAACATACAAGCACAGTAAAATATTTATATATTTTTTCAGTGGTCCTTTTTCTTTGTCTTGACTGCTGCCACTTTGCCACAGCAAGGTCTCCAATGTTGACCTTGTACACCTGCAAATACAGAAAACAGCCATTTGGTATGCGATGCTGCTATATCAGTGACATTGGATCATGAATAATTGTACAGATTTCAAACTAGCATCCCTTAGATCATGTGGGGATTTTAAGAGGGGGCAAAATATTTTGGATGTTTGTATTTGAATGGAACATCGGGGAGTAAAACCAAGATGTCTAGTGACATAGTTATACTAATATTCTCAATGAAATTCAAACGAAAGAAAAAACTTACATTCATATGAGTTGGATCTGGTCGATCCACTAGCGCCCCTGGGATGATTTCCCGCATGACATTTTTCAGTGTATCCGGGAAAACGTAAGTCGGTCTTCCCCGAGGGACATCCGCTCCAAGTGTCTGATGACTTCCAAACTGCAGAGATATAAGTCAAAATATTTCGAGAAATAAGTAAGCTTATACTGCAAAAATTGTCTTGGACACATCTGAGTTCGACAGCAAATACAATCCATGAAAGAGCGGCAATTTATCGTTATCGCTGCTCACTGAATGTAACATGCTGAGATTGTGTTAGAGTGAAAAGCAACAGGCCAATTTACTTGTGAACTTCCCAAACTTGCACCATGAGTTGTAGACGACATTTTTTAAACAGAAGATTATTCTTTCAGATACAGCAAAACACGTTGGCTTATGATGTTCAGTCGGCAAAACACGCCGCACACTTGAGTAAAAAACTGAGGAAAATGTCTCATGAAGGCAGTTGGCTCAGCCGTTTCCTCTCGTGTGCGGCGAAGTTTTGGTGAGAAATTTGCCACGCAAGGCCGTGAGAAAAGTTTGAAATTTTCTTCTTTGCCTTGCGTGGCAAATTTCTCACGAAAACTTCGCCGCACACGAGAGGAAACGGCTGTGCCAACTGCCTCGTGAGATATTTTCCTCAGTTCTTTACTCGCGTGTGCGGCGGGTTTCGAAGCGTACAATCGGGGGTGTTCCTGCACTAACAACAACGATAATCGAACAACCAGGCAACCAGTCTTGCAATGAATATGAAAGAAAACGATCTTTAACATTTACAAACGTACCCAGAGAAGAGACCACAATCGTTTGTAAAGGCGGCTTCTTGCTTGATCTGGCTGTTCACCGTACTTCGGGGTGAATTCCCTCGAGCCTGATTAGGCCTTCGGGAACAGAGAAACTGTAAGATTAAATAAGGTTATCTCGGATTAGAATGAATACGTGGCACAGGTAAATTTGAAATTTTTCGAAAAAACCTACCCGTTTCGCGTGAATTCGGCCTCGAATGACTGGAAGGCTGCCTCCCTCAAACTTGTCCTCAAGTCAGACGCCATGTTGTTTTGCAGGAAGGCGCAAAAACGCGTGACCGCTGATTAGAAGTTTGCTTACTCAACTACTGTCCTTAGTAACCTACCCAGCTCACCGCTCGGCCGATGGAAGCCACTTCCGGTAAAAATGGCAATTTTGACAAGCGTCCAGACCGTGTTATTCATTGTTTAGCAAGATAAAACTGTATTTTTTAAATATTACATGAAATAAGCTATCACTGCAACAAAAATCATTCGATTCTGAATACACGAAAATTTGGCAGGGCAGATACCTTAAGGAAGTAGAAGATACCCCTGTCACAGGACGCCCAGACACATCACAGAAGCACATTGACGGGCCATGGGACCCAGATCACCCCAGTGGTCCCCCCTTACTCTCTAAATCTTCACCATCAGTCGTACCACAGTCAACTGAAAAGGGACCCATCCACCCTCACTGCTAGTGGTGCCCTACTGGATACAGCTGTCACTAACAATCAGCCAACTATGATGCAACCTCCTTCGAGCTGTGCTCCTTACAAAGATCCTTGGACAAAACCTAGAACAGCTGCCACAGTAACAACTTCAAATACAACTCCTCTACCAAGCCATGAAGCCCCAACTAGCCAGGCAGAATTAGCGACGCCAGTTGCGCAAAACTCCCCTTTGAGGGGCTGGGGTGTTCCCAGCCAAACTACAATGACTACCCCAGAGTACAAGGAGCACCTTTCAAGCCACAAGCAACATGGAGCCTCATCCCTGCATTTCCAGGGCCACCTCAAGATGCTTGGATAGATGAATTAGATGAGTTCAGTGTAAGGCCCCAGTCACGCCCAACTCCACATCGTTATTGTAGCTTCTCGGCATTGGAGCGCTCACTTCCTAAGTTTGACCTTGCAAAATTTGGCGGCTCACCACTTGATTGGCCCTTATGGATTGGAAGATTTAAGAGTATTGTGCATGACCAGCCCTTCTTAATGATAATCAGCGACTGGCGTACCTCCAAAATGCTGTCACTGGCGCTGCAAAGAGTGAAATACAGTTCTTAGGTGAAGATGGTAGCAATTACATATTAGCACTCAGAATGCTCAAGACAAGGTTTGTAGACTCTGGAAAGATAGTGCGCACGGCTATTATGACTCTAAAAACACACCATCTCCACACCTGCGAGACCACGCTGGATTGGCTAAACTGCACCAAACCCTGAGGGCAACCATTTCAACCCTCCATAGACAGACCTTTATAGCTGATCTCCTTAGTGAAACAAACTTGACCATAGCAGTAGAGAAGCTCCCTGATGTTTTAGCATCTAAATGGGCCATGGAAGTTCAGAGACATGAAGGCCAAGGAAGACCCAACTTTTTTGACCTAGACCGGTGGCTCTCAGAACATGTTAGAGCAAGAGAACACCTGGAGAAACAGGAACCAGCCAAGCCGCCTCTGAACAACAAGCGTGATCCACTAAAGAGGGAACCAAACCTTAGGAAACAAACCTTGTTCCTCCCACTGGGGAACAACCCCGTAGAACACAAAAGGCCTAAGTCAACAGTTTGTCCATGCTGTGATGAAGCTCACCCCCCTTATCGGTGTGAGAAATTCAAGAGCAAGTCTGCCCGTGAACGCTTTGAAATTGTCAAAGACATCCAGTTGTGCCTTAACTGTCTAAAAGGGGGGCATCAAGTAAGGGAATGCCCTTGCAAGGACCACTGCAGAGTAACTGGTTGCAAGAAGCATCACCACACCCTGCTACATTTTGAGGATGTAAATGATGAGCGGCAGCCAACTCAGGACCCTCAACCAAACCCTCGAAAAGGTTCAGACAGCGAACCAGGAGCTTCATCATACGTGGCGGCCACTAATTCCCTGACGATTATGGACAGATTAGTGTACTTTCAAGTTGTACCTGTCCAAATTCAAGGCAAAGACGGGGTGACCCCCATCAACACATTTGCTATTCTGGACGATGGTAGCTCAGACACCTTGATCCGACAAGATATTGCTGACCAGTTGCAGCTTGAGGGCCCTGAACATCTTCTCTCCCTTGGCAATGTTGAGTACGATGGTTCCCCCGCAGATCAAGAGTAGTTAACCTAGTGGTGACACCTACTGGCAAACAAGCTGTGAATAAACCTGTTCCCATTCATGGTGCATGGACAGTTCCCAGATTGAATGTACCTCCGGTTAGACTTGTAAGGGAAAGCATTAGAAGTAGTTGGAAACACCTCCAAGACCTCGACATCCCTGCTGTCTCCACTAAGCAGATTGGCTACTCATTGGAGTCCAAGTAGTTGAAGCTATGATTCAGCATGACTGGAGACAAGGACCAAAGGGTCAACCTTACGCTGTACGAACTGACTTTGGTTGGGCAGTTGCTGGTGCTGCTAAAGGAATCCCTACCACACGAACAGATCACGGGCATGTCGGCCACTGTGTTGCCGTAGATAGCACTCTGCACAGTCAAGTTGACGAATGGTGGAAGACAGAGTCATTTGGTACCAAGTTCGAGAAGGATAACCCCAGATCTGCTGAAGATGAGAAAGTTCTAGAGCGCTTAGAGAACACTACACATTTTCGAACTGACCTGGGCCATTACGAAACTGGTTTGCTTTGGAAGGATGAAGACATCAAGCTTCCAAATAACCGTATCCTAGCTGAGAGAAGACTTTCAAGTTTGGAACGAAGTGTGGACCAACACAAAGAAGTCCAAGGGCTACTATGAGACCCTAGAAACCTACATAGCCAAGGGTTATGCAAGAAAGTTGTCACCTGCTGAGGCGGCTCATGAGCCAGAAAACACATGGTACTTACCACATCATGCTGTGACAAATCCCAACAAACCAGGAAAGGTCAGGGTAGTGTTTGATGCTGCAGCTTCACATAAGGGCACCTCTTTGAATGATCGATTGGTTACAGGACCTGACCTGCTGAACTCCCTTGTGAGTGTTATCATGCGCTTTAGATTACACGCCATTGCTATGATTGCAGACATTGAGACTGTTTTTCCAGGTACGAGTCATTGAAAGTGATCAACCGTCATTGAGATTCCTCTGGACAGGAGCTGACCGAGAGCGGCCACCTGAGGTGTACCAAATGCAAGCTATGATCTTTGGTGCCAAATCTAGCCCAAGCTGTGCAAGCTATTGTTTGAGGAAAACTGCCATAGATAATGCATCCGCTTACAGTAAAGAAACAATCAGTTCAGTATTAAGAGATTTCTACATGGACGACCTGTTAAAGTCGCTTCCGTCAGAAGAAGAGGCAACCAAGCTCGCTGTCTAGCTCACCGACCTTCTCTCACGGGGTGGCTTTCGCTTGACCAAGTTCATGAGTAACAGTCGAATGGTGTTAGCTCAGCTGCCCCGGAAGATATTCTGGGTACACCTGGTACTTCCAAGCCACTTGATTTGGATCTAGACTATCTCCCAGTTGAGAGAGCATTAGGAATTCTTTGGAATGTAGAGCGAGACACCTTAGAGATCAAGGCAGTCACAAAGTAGCTAGCAGCAACCAAACGTGGAATTCTGAAGCAGATATCGATAATATTTGACCCCCTTGGTTTAGTAGCACTGTTCGTTTTGAGAGCCAAGTTGATCCTTCAAGAACTTTGGAGACTTAAGTACGACTGGGATGACCCTATATCAGGTCCATTATTAGAAGCATGGATTGCTTGGAAGGAAGAATTGCTCTATCTTGCGAATTTCTCAGTCCCTAGATGCTACTTAAGCGATTGCTGGGTTCCCAGTTTGAAAACGCACAACTTCATATCTTTGCTGACGCCTCAGAAGTTGCATTTGGTGCTGCTGCGTACTGGAGATTTGAAACTTGTGGTCACTCCTATCAGTGTGCCTTTGTGTTTGGTAAAGCGAGACTAGCTCCTGTGAAACCGTTGTCTATCCCAAGATTGGAGCTTCAGGCTGCAGTGATGGCAGTTAGAATGGGCCAAACCATTCAAAAGGAGCTGGATGTAAACCCCAACCAGATAACCTACTGGACAGACTCAACGACTGTCCTACAGTACATCAAGAGCCAAGGAACCCGGTTCCATACCTTTGTGGCTAATCGAGTTGCCGAAATAAGAGAAGTGTGCGATCCTGAGAGTTGGAGACATGTCCCTGGACACCTGAATGTTGCAGATGACTGTTCAAGAGGTCTCTCCGCACAAGCCCTTGCCCAGGAGAGCAGGTGGATTAATGGACCGAAGTTCCTCCAGCAGGACGATGACCTATGGCCGAAGCAAAAAAACGTGCCAGCCACCGGATGAATGCGACCCTGAAGTAAAATGCGGTGCCTGGTCTGGTCTCTCTATTGAGGTTTCGGATGAGTTCTTGGACCCTAAGAAAACATCGTGGATTCATTTAGTCCGAGTGACTGCCTGGGTGCTCCGATTTGTTGCAAGCTGTCGAGATAAAGAAAAACGTTTGAAGCTAACAGGTAAACCACTCTCTGTGGAAGAACTTGCCAGTGCAGAAGTATTTTGGATCAAGAGGGCCCAAGCCCAGGCTTACAGTGAAGACGTGAAGAAATTGAAGTCGGGAAAGGAGCTCCCTCAGAGTAGTGACCTTAGTTCTCTTCACCCTTATGTAGACGAGAAGGACATACTGCAAGTTGGAGGCAGAATCAAACATGCACCAATTCCTCATCAAGGTAAACATCCTGCTATTATTCCAAAGAAGAATGATGTTGCCCCGCTGATAGTTACCCATCTGCATCGAAACTTGAATCACTCGGGACCAGAACATGTCCTCTCACAGCTACGACAGCGTTACTGGGTGCCGCAAGTGAGATCGGCTATCAAGAAAGCAATTAAGGCATGCCGTATCTGTAAGAAATACAATGCCAAACCAGCACCTCCACTGATGGGGAGTCTACCCCCAAGTAGATTACAGCCGTTTTCTCCACCCTTCTACCACACTGGCATAGATTATTTCGGCCCGATGTTGGTCAAAGAAAGAAGATCGACTGTCAAGTGTTATGGCTGTTTGTTTACTTGCCTGATGACTACAGCGGTACACCTGGAGATTGCTCATTCACTTGACACAGACAGCTTTATCATGGCATTAAGGAGGATGATAGCTTAGAAGAGGAAGGCCCAGATACCTCTATAGTGACAATGGAACAAACTTCGTTGGTGCTGAGCGGGAGCTAAAGGATTGCCTAGACAGGTTGGACCAAGCCAAGATATCAGACACCCTATCGCAAGATGGAATTCAGTGGTTCTTTAACCCACCCTCTGCTCCTCACTTCGGGGGAGTATGGGAAAGACTTGTCAGATCAGCAAAGAAAGCACTGAAAATGGTCAACTAGTGAATGATGAGACACTCCTCACGTTCATGGGGAAACTGAAAGTTTACTTAACAGCAGACCACTAACTCATGTAAGTGTCGACCCTCAAGACGTGGAGCCAATTACTCTAACCATTTCCTGATAGGAAGAAGCAGCCCAAACCTGTCTCCTGATGTCTTTGACGAGAGAGATTTATGTTCCAGGAAAAGATGGAGACAAGCCCAGACTCTAACTGACCATTTCTGGAGAAGATGGCTACGGGGTACTTGCCAGCCCTTACAGAACGGAAGAAATGGAAAACTAGAACCCAAAGGAATGTCCAAATTGGTGATCTTGTGCTTGTGATTGATGAAAATGCTCCTCGCGGTCTGTGGAATCTCGGTCGAGTTGTCAGAACGTTCCCAGGGGACGATGGCGTGATCCGCACAGTTGAGGTCCAAACCAAGCGAGGGACATATAAGCGACCAGTCGTCAAGCTCTGTCTCTTAGAGGAGGCTGAACAGTGTGTGTAGACCATAGCCGTACACAGTGGTGGCGATGTTGCCGACTGTTCGCGTCAGCGACTTTCTTCATAAGGACAGGCCCCCCACGGACAGATTGCTTACCATGTGCTCAAAACGATCAGCCATCTTGGCTGTCTGTAGTTTTGTCAAATGCAGTTTGTTGATATTATACCGCGCCGTTTTAGTTCAAATTTGTTTGTATCCTTGTTGAATCAACTCCGCCACATAACAAGCAGCCAAACCATTTGAGCCGCATCAGGAAAAGAAACGGGAAATAAAAATCACCTGAAAACCACTATCAAAATGGTAAGCTAAAAGGATTCAACGTCCTCCAGTTCGCATCATTTAAGTACTTGTAGTGTAAACATAACATAGAAACGTTCCCCAATCTTATTATGATTTGGCCATTCAACAACCAGACAGACCACAACGAAATCGACGATGAACTCCTGGCCCAAGTTGACATAACAGAAGCGAACAAGATGGCGGAAGACTCCAAAACAGAGAACACAATTATGACCAACTGGAAAAAGAAACCAAAGAAACAAAGGTAAAAGCCCTTCTTTTCCCCTTTTTAATTATTATATGAAGCTTACCTGTCTTCCAGCTCCAGTGAGTTGCACGTAGGGTCCAGCCAACTGGTACCAAATGGCTTCAAAACGTGCGGTTAACGAGTCCAAAACTTTTTGAGTTGCAACACTCAATCATAGCATGTTTTCTGCACCCACCCTCCCCCGGCTTTTTGGTCTCTCCCCCACCCTTCCCCGACTTGTTGACCATGTATTCCTTCTGGTCTCCTAATGAGACAAGGGGTACATTTTTTGCTGGTCACTGGATACAGGTGGACTTATAACAGTGAGCTCACTGGTGAATGTAATAATTATTATTTAATTATTTTCCCAAAATAAGAACTTCAACAATATTACTTTCTTAATTATTCCTAACGACGCAGAGAGAACACATATTGGCCAGAGCCTTCAAAGAGGCTAAAAACAAGCTCAAGGAAGCCAAAAGAAGTAAAAGAAATAAGATGAATACGCTGACCCGATTAAGAAAAGACCTAGCCAAAAGAAGGGAAAGACAAATGCAGCTTGAATCGCTAAGGAAAAAATTTATTAAAGGAAAACAAATGGCAGCACAGATGATTTTATTGTCAAAAAATCTAAGCAAGCTTATTAGAGAAATTGAATATGACATATATACGTAAGTTTTTTCCAATTCAGATGACATTTCGCATTTTAATATTTAAGCATCTGAAAATCAGTTAACTTGACATGATAGTATAGATCT
>JAEMWC010000148.1:172500-190000 GCA_016490735.1 Pachyseris speciosa | reverse complement strand
TCCAGAACTTTCGGAACTTGATGTTGCTTTAGAAGAGATAGCCGAGAAAGATAAAGCTGCACAAGTAGAGCTGTAGATCGTGAAAAATCAGCCAAAAAGAATGAATTGCAAGACAAAGCTAATGCAGAAGAAATGCGGCTTCAATCAATGGAAAAACTCGGAGAAAGCAAGAAGCGCAAAGAACCTTCTGGGGAGACAACTTCAGGGCAGAAGTAGAAGAAAGCAAGACGTAGTGGGTCAGACACCTTTGACTTTATGAGAGAGAAATTGGAAAAAGACACGGAGATGAAGCAGCAACAACTGACACAAAGGAGATCTGAGCAGAAGAAAATCCTAGATCAATAAAACAGTATTTTGCAACAGATGCAACTACAACAGGTCAATCAACGTCAGCAGATGCAAGATATGTTATCAGCTTTTATGCAACAAAGTCAACAGAAGAACCAAACTATATTGGCAATTGTGGAAAAGTTTACCAAAACGTAGGGCTGAATCAAAGTCAGCAGGTTAACGTTTGTCCAGTTACAGTTTTTGTGGCAAGTTATTGCACTTGTTTGTTTTCTTAAGCGAAAATCGAATCAAAATCAAGATTTTTTAAAACTGTTTTTTGTAAACAAAATATTTAGTTATGAGATAGATGAAAGAGAAGGCGTAAGACAAGGGACTTGTTACAGGTATCCAGTCTTCATGTTTATGCAAAGTAATCTTCGAGGCTTGGAGGCTGAACATCAAAAACCTAAGATGTAGCATTGCCATATAGGCATGTAAGAGCATTGCGAAGAAGTGCTGATACAATGTACATTTTTCCCACACTACTTAAGCCAACCTTAAGATTTTTTTTAATCCACGAACTTAAAATAATTTATGATATCATTGAATAGCCATTCAACAGAAATTTTGCCTTCACTCAAAGCCTTGTTAAACTGCTGTATCTGAGGAGTTAAGTGGGCACCCTTCAATGGACCCTGCAAATGCATTCTCAGTGGGTATGCAGGGTCCCCATAGATACACATAGGCTGACCAGCTGGCGACAGTGCATTCTGCTGTAGTTGTCTCAAGAGCCCAGATTCTGTTAACATGCTAGCATCATGGTTTCTTCCTTCTTCACAGTGGTGGTGAACATGGAAGACAAAATATTTGCAATTAATTAATGTTTTTCGAAAATCTGATGCCACTAGACAGGAGGGTGGAGTGGGACTGAGAACCACTTACTGGGGACCTAAATCAGAAAATTATTTTTCTCCACACACACACACACACACACACACACACACACACACACACACACACACACACACACACAATCCAGCTTAGGGGAATGTTGCTCTCATATCGCATTTCGGACTCAACCTAGATACATGGGGTCCTCAAGGTACAAGCAGATATAAAACCCTTTTAGGAAAATGAACATTAGTTTAATGTTCCTCTCTTTTCCATGAACCTTCTCCATAGGCAAAAAAGGGTTGATCATGGGTTATGTTGTTGAACTGAAAATACATATGGGTTTGAAAGAAATGCTCTTAGAAAGCCTTAAGATGTAAAAGTTATCTAAACAATACCTTCAAATAAGTGAAAAGTTATAAAATTACTCGTTTTTTGATATTGCCCCCCCCCCCCCCCCCCCCTTCCAACAAACATTTTGATCACTCTAGTCTTGTTAAGAGTACCTGTCCCTAAAAGTCAAACATATCTCGGCAGGGGTGGAAAATTCGATTTCTTTCATATTTTAATGTTCCATAGGTTAGGATCTAACGAGAATCACTGTATAGTTTTTTCGGCGAAATATCTTTTCATTTCAAAGAAAAATGCAAATAACGAAAATCCGTTAAAAATCGTCAATTGAGGCGCTAAATAATTACACAGGTTTGAGAGCCTCACGTGCAAAAAGAAATCATTCTACTGTCTTTAAAACACTCAAATATTAGTTAACAATCTCTAAATATCTGTTGGAATGATTTTTGGGAATATTGTGTTGTTGTTTGCAGAAGAAATAATTTAATTTCGAAGGTATACAATTTCAATGCAGTAAAAGTACTTCATGAATAAAACTGATTTTCACCATGTGCGAAACCCTCAAATCGATTAAGCTTCTGGTGGTTGAATGTTGGAAGGATGGTCAATAGATTCCTGTGAAAATATCTTTGGGCAAATGAATAAGAGCGGTGCGAGAGCGTTTAAAAGTCTGTAAAAAATGCAAATATTTGACCTTCAGCGATGAACTTTGAAGTTGTGGAGAGACATAAAATTTCACTGCGTGTACATACCTTAAGACTCTTAATCCATATTAGGTTAAACTAAGCACTTAGAAAAACATTTGGAAATGTTCTAACCTTATATTATGTTCTAAAAGACAGGTCCAAAGGCCATTTAAGCAAGATTCTCTGTTCGCTCGTCGCCTAAGTTTGAGCTCTGTTTGTAACATCCGATGTACACCGCTTAATCACCGTATCCAATGGTCGAATACCAATCTTTGATCAACTTTCGGCGCATTTCATTACAACCGCATCCTCTATGACAGCTTTGTCATTTGTTTAGTATTTCTTGGTTAATAGTGCTCGAAATTATTACATCTGATCGCTGTTAGAATGGTACAAAGGTCATCGTTTACAGTCCATACTGCATTGCAGACAGCCGTTTGATCGTCACGCAATGCAATGTCATGTGCATTTAGGGGGTGCTTCATTACTAAACGAGAACATACTCAAGGCAACAAGAACAACAATAATTAAGTACGTTCTTTCTCCCTTACTAAAATCTAGATAATCATTTACTTTATTAGTTCGCGCACGTGGGCTGGGTTGTTAGGAGCGTTGGCAGGGGGGAAGGGGTTTACAGAACTTACTGATAAATATCACTTCAACCATTCATCTTTTAAATACAATAAATCCTAGTATGAAACCATCAACGAAAAATATTGCCTTTCTTTTGCTTCCTAAGTGAGTGCTTTCCTAAGAGAACATTGAATCACTCAATTTTTTTTTCGTCCTACTGAAAGCGTGGGTAACCTGTGCCCTCTAACGGGTGGTTATTCATTTGTGTGTTACAAAGTACTTTTTTGGGGGGTATTTTTTGTCTAGAAACTATCAAATTTATGATTTCTAAATTAAACAGTAACTAATTTCAATTTCTTACTAAATTTAAAAATAAAATCTCTGGAAAATTCAGTCGAATTTATGACTTTTACAAAAGGCAGCTATTCGGCGTGAGAAAAAATCGCTTAATTTAATTTTGTGGCTTCCTAAGTAAACTTGGCGGCGTTTGTTTGAATTTTTTAAAGTGAAGGCTGTGACAGTGAAAATGGAAGGTTGTTGTTCTCTTAAAGCCCTTGTTGGGGGAATTTGTAGTTATGACGCTAAAGACCGACAGCGTGACACTGAAATTGTTCCGCTACTGTCGTGTAGTAAGGACATCAACAGTCACAAGTCCCTGTATAAATTTACCGGGCCAAAAGATGAGGTTGAACTGACAAAGTCGAAGAGGCGAAAAAGGCCAGATTGCTTTTGTTATGGATTGGTGATAAAGGCCTCGAGATTTACAATACGAGCACGTGGGCCAACGAGGGCGACAACCTCAAGATTGCTCCAGTTATGGCGGCGCTAGAGGCTTATACAAAGCCCCAAAGCAATCAAATCCTCGCTAGATACCAACTTCGATGCTTAAAGCAGGGAGATAGACCACTGGAAGAATTCGTCACAGAGGCACGACTATTGGTAGAAGATGGAGGATACGATCCCGCCGCTAAGGAAAATACCCTCCGGGATACACTGGTATTCGGCGTGACGTCCGACAAAGTACGCAAAGACGCCATAGCGCTTGGCAACAGCCTAACCTTCAAACAAGTCTACGACCTCGGAAAAGTCGATGAAAGTACTAAAGCACAAATGAAGATAATTTCCAAAGGTGACGAGAAATCCGATCTCCACACAGTTCAAAGAGAATCTGCATACTCTACCCAGAAACCCCCACCGAGACAACTTCAAACATCAAACTCCGTACGGCGACCCAAACCAAAAAGATCCAACTGGAAGGAAACCTCGTCGACTTCAGTTCAAGTCAAAAGGATGCTTCAGGTGCGGAAACACCCACGATAGATCAGCAAGTTGTCCTGCCAAAAATTCCAAATGCAGGCACTGCGGCAAGAACGGCCATTACGCAAGGGTGTGTATGCAGCAACGACTTCAAAAGGTTCACCAGATTGTGAGTAGTCCAGAGTACCAGGGACAGGACATCCACCTAGAAGACGGGTACCCCATTGATGATGATTATGAAGTGTACACTTATGAAGAAGAATCAGAAGGAGAAACGAGCGACACGGAACCCATTACTGTATTTCTCGGAACACTCACCTGTACTAAGGGTCAAGAAACCCACGAAATTTCGCTTAATGCCCTCGACAGCTATCCAGACAAGATCTATGCTAAGGTCAAGATTAATGAGCACCATGACATGAGCTTGAAAATAGATACTGGAGCAGATGCATGCGTAATCACTACCACAGATCTCCAGCACTTCCCTTTTCCGATCACCATCCTCCCATGCAGCAATGTCTTGAGAGGATATGGAGGCTCCGAGATAGAAAACATTGGTGCAGCTACCTTGAAAGTCTCCTATAAGGGCAAGTCAGCCACTATAAAATTCAACATCGTTGAAGCCCCAGGAAGCCCATCCATGCTGGGTTGCCGAGAGTCACAGGACCTGGGAATAATATCCGCCAATTTAGATGAAGTTAATACCGTCTCCCCAACCAGGACAGCAGCTGAGGCACAACGTGGTAAGCTATCCAAGCCCACTGTCTTGGAAGAGTACCAGGATTGCTTTGACAAGCTAGGTTGCTTCCCGAGAGAAAAGTACCACATCCAACTAATTGATGACCCTGTACCAGTCATCCATCCGCCGCGCACTGTTCCAGTACACATACTACCCTTGTACAAAGAGGAACTTGACAAAATGATTGCAGATGACGTCATCACTGCCGTGGAGGAGCCAACCGACTGGGTAAACTCGATCGTATGTAACATCAAAGAAACCCCAGAAGGCAAAAAGAAGATCAGACTTTGCCTCGACCCTAAGGACCTTAACAAGAATATACGTCGAGAACACTATTACACCCGTACCATTGATGAGCTCTTGCCGCAGCTACATGGAAAGAGATTCTTCTCTGTCGTTGACACCAAGAAAGTTTATTGGCATGTGGCTTTGGACCACGAATCAAGCTTGCTATGCACATTCAACACCCCCTTTGGACGATACCATTTTAAACGGTTACCCTTCGGGGTCAAGCTCTCCCAAGATATCTTCCAACGCAAACTTGATGAGGTATACAAAGACATCCCCAATGTAATGGGTATTGCTGATGACATTGTGGTATGTGGCTCAACCGAATCAGAACACGACCAAGCCTTCTGCAAAATCCTCGAGGCCACTCGTAAACACAACGTCAGCCTGAACTCTGAAAAGTTGCAATTCAAGGAGACACAAGTGGATTTCTTTGGACATGTTCTGACTAAGAATGGAATCCAACCAGCGAGGGAGAAACTTGAGGCGATCCGCATTATGAAGACTCCATCAAACACGAAAGGGGTCCAGACCATCCTGGGCATGGTGACCTACCTGAACCGCTTTTCGACAAAGCTAGCTGACCTGACATCACCATTAAGAGAGCTAACCAAGAAGCATGTCCATTTTAGCTGGGAACCCCACCATCAGCAGGCACTCGATGAGATTAAGCGAGAACTCTGCTCATCCAAGCTCATCTCGTATTATGACCCAGATCCAACCACGCCCACAATTCTTCAGTGCGATGCAAGCCAATCAGGTATTGGAGCCTGGTTGAGACAGTTAGACTCTCAAGGAAATGAACACATTGTTGCCATGGCATCTCGATCCCTCACGGAGGCTGAATCTAGATATTCAAATATAGAGCGTGAGTGCTTGGCCGTCACGTATGGCTTAGAGAAGTTTGAGTATTACCTGCTCGGTCGGAGCGTGACAGTTGAAACCGACCACTCCCCCTTGGAGCAAATATTCAAGAAAAACATCAATGAGGCTCCCAGCAGGCTGCAGAGGCTACTCCTAAGATGCCTACGATTTGACGTCTATGTACAGTACAAGCAAGGGAGATCCATCCCAGTTGCTGATGCTCTGTCTCGAGTGTGCCATAGGAAGGCAGAACACAACCCCGAGCATGCGACAGAAGACTCTGCATCCCAGTGTAACATCCACTTCATATCCACCCCTATTGACCTAATGGCAGTGAAGTCTTCGACAGCACAGGACCAAACAATGAGTTTACTGAAGAGTACCATCTTCAATGGCTGGCCCCCCTACAGAAAGCAATGCCCTCAAGAACTATGAGAGTTTTGGAACTTTCGATGCGACCTCACCTTAGAGGATGGCCTAGTACTAAAAGGCAGCAGAATTGTCATACCAGCTTCCATGAGAAACCAGGTTCTCCAAGCAATCCACCTGGGACACCAAGGAGAGAACAAGTGTATCCTTCGAGCTAGAGAATCAGTGTTCTGGCCTGGTATCTCCACTGATATTAGGCAGATGGTGAAGAACTGCGACTTGTGTAGCAAGCATCAGCCAGCTCAACCCAAACTACCCATTATGCAGCCAGACCTCCCAACTCGGCCATGGGAGCAACTTGGCACCGACATCTTCGAATTCAATGGAAAGAAGTATTTGATGGTCGTCGATTTCTACTCATGATTCCCTGTGATAAGACTTCTCAATGACATGACCAGCCATACCGTGTGCAACCACTTCACAAGCATCCTGGCAGAGTACGGCCTACCAGCCACTATCATCGCTGACTTTGGATCCCAGTACATAAGCGAAAAGTTCAGATCAAAATGTAAACAAAGTGGCATCACACTGCTCTGCAGTTCTCCATACCACCATCAAGCGAACAGCCTAGCAGGAAGAGCAATTGGAACCTGCAAATCACTCTTGAGAAAGGCACTGGAGGAGAATGAATGCCCTTACACAGCCTTATGGGTATATCGCACAGCTCCACTTGACAACCAGACCCCATCACCCCATGAGTTATTGTTTGGACGTAAGCCTCAAACAACACTCCCAAGCAGCAGAGGCACACTGAAATCCAAACACCCAGATAATGACCTTCACCAGGAAGCTAACCAGAGGCGACAAGAAAAGCGGGCAGTATTTTATGACAGAAAGGCTAGTAGTGACAGAAGGCCCCTTAACAACCGGGAACCAGTGTTTGTCTGGAATGCCTTGAAGAGAACCTGGCAACCAGCAACTGTGCTAAACAGGCCGCAGCCAACAGAACTCTCCCGGAAATACACGGTAGACATTCAAGGGAAAATCTACCAGAGAACCAGGGAACACCTCAGACCAAGAAGCCAGAGTGAAACCACTCCCCCAGCCAATGGTACCACCCCACCTATTGGTGCAGTGGCTCCAGTGCACAAAGATACACGCATAACCAGCGACACACCAACCAGACTTCCCCAGTTGGCAGAGGGTAGACCTAAAGAAAGTACACCGATACCTGAACAGTCAGCTTCAAATTTACCCTGCAGCGAGAAGCAAGCTGACCTTCAACCAGCAAGTACATTTGCAGCTGGCGAGAGGACCTGCTTCCAACCAAAGAGCCAGGTTACCAGGACAGGGCGTGTCACCCAGGTCCCAGCCCGGTTCAAAGATTGAACAGAGAGAAACAGAGACTTGCAAATGAAACTTTTTTTATTGACAATTGGGTTCATGCTAACACCCATCAAACTGTTTTGGTTCCTGTTGTCATTTGATAGACATTTGTTTGATTCAATTAGCAGTGATTATCATGTTCTCCCTATTAACCTATTTGCATGTAACTAGGCTTTCTTTATCAACAAAAAGAGGAGGATGTCACAGTATGTCTAGCGTGACAAACCATATATGGGCATGCGCGCCCTTTTGCATTCTTGCAGTCATTCACTCGAGCTGAACTGAACTCGATTAAAGAAGTAAGTTTAGGAGATTATACTTGTCTTTGGACCCCATTCTTCGACAGAATCATTTGAGCTTGCTGTGACCATAATTGGACATTGTCACAATGTACTGAATAAGAAACTGGGTTATCAATGTCAACCTAATGGTGTTTCCTATTCGTCATTCAGGTGTATGTAGAAAATGTAGAGAGAAGATGAAAGATATAACAGATATTGAGGGGCATGATTCTCCGGATCCGATTTCACAAATGAGAATTGATTTCAATATCGATGATCAGATGGCAAGAATGGTGTTGGTGAGTATGCGGCAGTTCACATGATTTGAGATATAAGAGTTACTACTTCACTAGTGCTGGTGGGTTAGTGGCATAGACCAGGTTTCCCGCCTCCCCATGTGCAAGAAACGACAGCGCCCAAATGACGGCACAAAGACGACGTCATTAGGTTATATGTCTATGTTCTATAAGAGAGGCTTAGTTTCTTGTTTTCTTCATTACGTGTACATAAGGCAGTCCATACCTAAGGACGAAAGGAAATGACTGAAATACTTATGCGTACTGTTAGAGCTTTCCGAGCACGAGTAAAGGACTGGCCACGATTCTGATGAGCTTTCAAAATCGTTGTTACACCTATGGACTCATAGATACGGTATTTCATGCTTACAGAACTTCGTAAACAAAGCTACAAGCGAATGCATACCGTTCAACTTTGTGCTCATTTGTGTTACTAAGGTTAACACGTTGCTCAAATATTGTAGTAAGTGGTGCTAATTCTGACGGTAATAAAGCTTGGATTTTTTTATCTGTAGGATGATGACGAGGTAACCTTTAACCCTAATACTGTAAGTCCAGTATCGCCTCGGACACCAAAAAGTGAATTTTCGAATGTCGAAACACCATCAAGTATCTATCAACCGTCTGAAGGTGTTGCAACTCCATCTGGAGATTACTGTGAAGTAAGTACCACTTCAAGAGAAAAACTTAATTCATTTTTGGCTTCCAGAGACATTAGTCCCATCCGTTATTCAATGATTACACCTTGGGATGAAGCTGCAGAAAGAACAAAACGGTTTCACATACGCAAAGCGAGGCAGGTTGTCATGACCACTTTGGAAGAAATAGCGCAGAGATGTTGCTGAACTCCATGCAATCATCTAAAGAAGACGAACGTGACATCGATTCTACGTTGATGGGCGTTCTTGTTGAGTGCTATCAAAACGCAAGTCACTGGAGCACCCGTAGACAGATACTGTCGATCATGGCTCATAAGCTCAGCTTTAAAGTAGTCAAAACTTGGATCCCTAATCTTTCCCAATACAGATACAATGTCGCGCGACACCATATCTTAGTTCATGGTAGAGGCTCTGCCGTTCCTTTAGCTGAAAACACAAGAATGAAAGTCACACCAGAAAAACTTGACCACTTCTTGGCATTCATTACCAGTCCATATGTAATGCAAGATTTACCATTCGGTGAGAAAACCTTGAAGTTGTCCTCAAACACCGAGATTAAGATCCCAAACGTAGTGAGGACCATGATTCCCGAACGGATTGTCCAACAGTATCAGTGCTATTGCCATGAGACTGGATTTGTCCCCATGAGCCACTCTACACTCTGTAGGATACTGAAAGTCTGCTCCGCGTTGGTGCGCAAGTCTTTGCAAGGACTTGACTATGTCTCAGCGGAGGGCGCAAAGGCCTTTGACGAATTGGCAGATGTCATTGACAAGCTAGGAGACAACTATGGCAAAGGACTCTCATGGGCAAAAGACCAAAACGAGAAATTAAAGATGGCAAAACGCTATCTTAAAGGTGACTTTAAGGTAGGTCTATATAATTACATACAATAAATTTCGAATTCAGTTTTCCTCGAAATATCTTCAGTAGCCTTGAAGAATACGTTTGTTTTAGCATCCTTTTTTGTTTTGAAATATTTTTCTATTGATATGAACTATTTACTGGCGTTTCGAGAAAAAGTGAAAGAAGGTGGAGTTTTTGACGTTACTTGACGTCATATCACGTCACAATGAACAGATAAATACCGCTTCTTGTAAAGCAAGCTGCAGACTCTGAGCTCAAGTAATAATGCTTTCAAGGTGCATTAAAAAATGCATTAATTCATGAAGGAAATGCAAAAGAAATTAATTTTTAATAAGTGTCTTTATATGTGATAAAGACACGGCTAAATTTTACATCCGATTTTCTTGGCCAAAATAACCCAAAATCTCAATTTTAGTGTAAGAGTGGATAGATGTACAGTAAAGCTTTTAAAGCCGTTTAGTAAATTCGCAATTCATGTTTTATCAAGTCCTAAAACACTCGGCCGCACCTTGTGTTTTAAACTTGATAAAACACTCCTGCTCATTTATTAAACAGTACATAACATCAACTCGATATGACAAAAACTCGATTTGACAAAATATGGAGCGAAGAAAAGAAAGAAATTAACTAGTTTGTCAAGTACTGAAGGCCGTTCAACTGACCAAAACAGGGAAGGCAAAGTATCAGACTCTGGAAGGCCTGCAACAATTGCGACCAACGAGAGTGTCAGTAAAATGCCCTCGCTGGCTGATGTATGGAGGGTTCTTACAGAAATTAAATTGAATACGGAGAGGCTGGTACTTGATGTCGATTCTTTAAAGGGAAATTATAAAGAGTTGAGAGAAAATTTACCCTCTACAAAGAGTCAAGTAGACACCTTAGTCAAAGAAAATGATGGCTTAAAATCCAAGGTGAAATACCTCGAAGATCAGATTTCTACGTCCAAGGAGTTAGAGAACATGGAAGT
Source organism: Pachyseris speciosa (assembly GCA_016490735.1). Classification (NCBI taxonomy): domain Eukaryota; kingdom Metazoa; phylum Cnidaria; class Anthozoa; order Scleractinia; family Pachyseridae; genus Pachyseris; species Pachyseris speciosa. The sequence goes on along the minus strand of JAEMWC010000148.1, from coordinate 179,256 downwards.
AAGACTCAATGATGTTGAAACCGATCACGATGACTTAGAGCAATACACCCGAAAATTTAATCTGGTGATACATGGAATTCCCGAACAGAAAGAAGAAGATAATGTGGAGAATGTTATCAAACTAGGGCAACTTCTGGAAGCCAAGTTAACACGCGGCGACATCGATATTGTTCACAGAATGCAAACAAAAAGCAACGGCAAACCTCGGTCAATTATTGCCCGTTTTAGTAATTACAATGCAAAAAGTAAGTTATATAAAGCTAGATTAAGTCTTCGTAATGTAACCTTACAAGATTTAGGAACAGAGAAGATTTTCATCAATGAAAACTTAACGGCCTGGAGAGCAGAGCTGTTCAAAGAGGCGAGGAAAGTCAGGAAAAAATATCGTAACGGCAAAACGTGGACTGTCGACGGTAAAATATTTCTTAAAACAGATTCCCTAGCTAAAGTATTAAGGATTAAATCTTATGAAGACTTATAAGCCCTCTTGTTCCTAAGATGAAGTTAAAAAACTCAGAACATCGAACAAACATCGAACAATCTCTCTAGTTAGCACCTGGGAGTTTGGGGCTGTTAGCTGGCTGATTGTTCATTTCCCAGGAGAAGGTGAGTAATACGTGTTTCTTGTTTTTGTGGTAATTAGATACTATTGTCTTAATTTCGTTAATTTTTTTTAATGTCTGTTCTGAAGTTTTTGTCGCTTAATGTGAGAGGTTTAAGAAATCGGGAAAAAAGAAGGTCAATTTTCTCATATCTAAAAAAAACAAAAAGCCAATGTTTACCTTCTTCAAGAAACGTTCTCAAACCCTAAAGATGAGAAGATCTGGATGGCGGAATGGGGTGGCCAAACGTTTTATTCGCACGGCCAGATCACTCTAAAGGCGTTTGCGTTCTTATAAAACCAAATTCTCCACTTTACGCAGAAAAAGTGGAACTCGATGTGAATGGGAGATTTATTATCTTGAGTTTAAAAACGCTGGGTGAGATCAGCTTAAATGTTGTTAACGTTTATGCCCCTACTGACCATCGTGAGCAAATTGACTTCTTGAACTCTTTTAGCAAGAAAATAATAACTTTAACTGATACTTCTAATCTTGTAAAAGCAGGTGACTGGAACACAACACTAAACTCGCTAGATAAGCAAGGTGGATTGACCTGGAAAGAAACTAAGTATAGGAATTCGTTAGTCTACTTCATCAAAGAGGCAAATCTAATTGATATATATATCGTAAAATCCATCCCCAAAACAAATCCTACACATACAAATCAAAGGCGTTGAAATTAAAATCGTGTCTAGATTTCTTCTTAATAAGTGACAAATTTCAGCCCGATGTTACAAAGGTGGAAACGCGAGCATCAATCGCACCTGACTATAAAGCAGTCTTTCTAAGTATGAATTTGAATGAAGAATTTAAGCGCGGCCCTGGATTGTGGAAATTCCATAACACACTTCTTCAAGATGAGTCTTACATACAATTAATCAAAGATTATTATCCACAGATCCTACAAAAATACGCTGATGTAAACAATAAGCAGTTACTATGGGAATTAATAAAAATGGAAATAAGATCCGAAACAATACGATATTCCAAAGGAAAAAGTAAGCAATTAAAAACGCGTGAAAGTGTTATTCAGAAGAAAATAGAAGAATTGGACTCAAAAATTTGTAATGACCTCTGCCTCGATGAACACATCTTAGCGGAGTATGAAGAATTAAAGAAGGAATTACAGGTAATCTATGAAAACAAAGGTAAAGGTGCAATTTTCAGATCCAAAACTAGATGGATCGAAAGCGGAGAAAAGCCAACGAAATATTTCTTCAACCTTGAGAAAAGAAATTATGAAAAAAAGATTGTTTCCCAATTGCAAATAGGGGATGAAGAATACTTGTCAGATTTTAAACAAGTAAACAGTGAAATAGAAAATCACTATAGGCAGTTTTACAGAACAACTATTAAACCTCACGAAGAGAATGACGTACAAGAAAAATTCGAACGTTTTGTAGGAAATTTGAATTCCCTCAACTCTCAGAAGAAGAAAATCAAGAATTAAAAATAGAACTTAGTATTGATGAAGTTCGGAATGCCCAAAGAGGTTTCCAAAATGACAAAACCCCCGGCGATGATGGCTTCACTAAAGAGTTTTATGAAGTCTTCTTCGACCTCTTAAGTAATGCACTTTTGGACTCCTTTCACAAAAACGAGGAATTATTTCACTAATCCCAAAAGATGAAAATAATTTGACTACATTATCAAACTGGCGCCCAATTACTCTGCTTAATGTAGACTACAAGATCCTTGCAAATGTAATTGCTAAGAGAATTGAACCAGTACTGCCGAAATTAATTAACCCTGATCAGACAGGCTTTATTAAAGGAAGATTCATCGGACAAAATATAAGATTATTAAACGATCTATTGGAATATACAGACATTAAAAAAATACCCGGAATTTTGTTGTTTATTGACTTTGAAAAAGTATTTGATACAATAGAAAGGCCCTTTATACAGAATGTACTTAAACGTTTCAACTTTGGTCCGGTGATCAGAAAATGGGTCTCCATATTTTATAGCGACATAGAAAGCGCAGTTATAAACGGAGGTTACACTATTAATTATTTCAAAGTTTCAAGAGGTGTTGGGCAAGGATGCCCACTAAGTTCTTTACTTTTCGTTTTAGGCGTAGAGATCCTAGCTCAAAAGATAAGGCAGTCTGCAAGTTGTCAAGGAATAAAACTACCGCAATCAGTGGTAATTAAAATTAGTCAATTTGCAGATGATACAACTCTTATCTGTAGGGACATAAAGGCGCTTAAAGAAAACATGAATGTTATAAATAATTTTAATGTTATCTCTGGTCTTAAATTAAACAAGAAGGAAACTAAAGCAATGTGGATTGGTTCACTTAAAAATAATAAAACTAAGCTTCTGGGTTTTGAATTTTATCAGGAACCAATTAAATCTTTAGGCATAAATCTATCTTACAATCATGATAATAATAACTTAAATTTTTTTGTTAAAATTTACAAGATGGACACCAAGCTGAATCTTTGGCAAACGAGACTTAACTTTGTTTGGACGAACAATGTTAGTTAAGACCCTTGGCATTTCCAAGTTAGTTTATGCTGCTTCCATGCTTTGTGTTCCTGAGACAGTTATTAAAACAGTACAAGAAAAAATATTGAAATTTCTTTGGAAAAACAAGAAAGATAAGGTAAGACGATCAGTTATATATCAACCTCTTTCGTGTGGCGGACTGAACTTTCCAACTTCTATACAGTAGTAAAATCACTACGCTTGAGCTGGTTAGGCAGGTTTTTAAACTGCGCAAACGAGTCCTGGCAAGCTATTCCAAATGGCATTTTTAACAGGTATGGAGGATTGTCCTTCATACTCAAGTGTAATTACGATTCGAAAAAATTTGACGAATACCTCCCTCTCTTTTATAGTGAAATGTTGGATTATTTTAAGGAATTACGTAGTGGCTATCCTGATGTCTACGAAAGCGAATTCATTCTTTGGAACAATAGAGAAATTACAATACAGATTAAGTCTATTTCTTGGAAACATCTTTTTGAAAAAGGAATTTGTTTTGTACATGATTTGCTTGATAAGAATGGTAGATTTCTGTCTCTGGAAAATGTACAACTTAAATACAATGTGCATCTAAACTTTTTTCAATACTTTCAACTTATCGCTGCGATCCCCATTTACTTGAAGAAAAAAGCTCAGGAAACTGTACTAATTAATAGAGATATACTTGACGAAAGGGATGCATTCTATCTGTGCGATAAAATAGGAATCCCGTTAACTAAACTGAGATGCAAAGATTATTACAATTTATTTCAGGAAAACACTACAACGGAGCCTACTTCTGTTAAACGCTGGTCCAGACTTTTTGCCAACTTTGGCCACAACTGGAAGCAGACATTCAATACAATTTATAAAATAACTGTTGACAACAAGCTAAGAGAATTCAGTTATAAACTTCTGCATAGAATTTTAGTAACCAATAAGGAACTCAAGCGATTTAAAATCAGAAATGATGACACTTGCTCCCAGTGCAAAAACCCTGATTCACTAGAACACACCTTTTTAGTGTCCTGTAAATATTAAATTTTATCAAGATGTCTTATCCTGGTTCAATATATTCAGTGGAACTTATATAAACTTCTCAACGAAGCAAATCTTATTTCAAAATTATCCCCCGCCATCTATAAACAATAACCTCCGACACTGACTAGATCAACTCATCCTGCTTATAAAAAAGTACGTATATAGCTGTAAAATTAACGAGATGCATCCTAACTGCTCTCAATTTGTAAATAATTTAATAATACAATGGAAAATTGGGAATTTAATGTGAAATCGACTTTTTATATATCTTTAACAAAAACCTCTCGATGTGCTGTCCTTATTTTGTTTCGATTTGTAACAACATTGTAAGTAGTGTATTGGTTCATATTATAGAAGTAAGTATAACTATTATACTTACTTCTATAATATGAACCAATACAAGTACTTCATTTATTAAACATTACATAACATCAACCCCCCCCCCCTTGGGGTATACGCTTGCATGTATTGCACGTTCGCCGGTCAATCCCTGAAAACGAAATGACTTATATTGCGCTGTGACATTTTAGTGCTGATTACGTACCCAGATTCAGTTGTTTTAAATTTAAATTTTCATAACATTGTCGGTGGAAATACGTAGAATAGATTTCCCACCATTATCATTCGATCATTGGAGGTACACGTATCACCAAGTTCCAGAGTTCCAGATCATTGTAGAAACTACGCCCTCAGTTTTCAAGGTGTTTCCGATTATGTCGGCAGCTGTAATCATGATCACGATCGTAGATGTGATCGGTGCGACTTGTTCACAAATGCAGTCAGTGAAATTGAGTCTGCTCTGTCTTATTTTTTGATATTTCAAGTGATGAGAAAGATGAAATGAAATATGTTGTTTCTTTAGCTAAAAAGAAAATCGAAGCATGGAAAGCTCATTTAATCCGAACAATCAACCAAGATGAAGCGCGGCTTGATGTTTTAAAGAACCTAGACGCTCAGTCTGTACTTTTAGTCATGGATTTGGCCATGAAATACCTCCCAAGAAAATAATTCGATTGGTTTGGAAAACTGGGTATTTCATGGCGCGTAGCCACCGCCATGAGAAAGTCCGAAGGTCAACTGCAATGGCTGACGTTTGTGCACATTTTTCAAAGCTGTAATCAAGACAGCGCCACAGTTTTGGCTATCATTGATGATGTCTTGAACCAGCTCAAGACAACAATGCCTGACCTAAATCGTGTGCATTTCAGACAGGATAATGCTGGATGCTACCACAGTGCATCCACATTACTGGCAATTCAGCAGGTAGCTAAGAAGTACGACGTAAACGTCAGACTGGATTTTTCAGACCCACAAGGGGGCAAAGGGTCATGTGACCGCAAAGCAGTGACTATTAAGAATCACATTAGAATATATCTAAACTCTGGTCAAGACGTGGAGACTGCCGATCAAATGAAGAATGCCATAGAGTCCTGGTGGTGTTCCTGGAGTAAGGGCAACGCTATGCGATACACAAGATATTCCCAAGCCCGCACCTTTAAAGTGGGATGGAGTTAGCTTCGTCAATAATATTGAATATGGCAGTGAGGGAATGAGAGTCTGGAGATCGTATGCAGTTGGCCCTGGTAAATTCCTGCCATGGAGACAATTTAATTTTCCGGAAAGCTACTCCGTACCAGTGCTAAACACATTGAAGGAGGCCATCATTCCAAAAGCTCAATTTACTGCAATCACATCGAGGATAAAATCACCTGAAACGCAGCACGAAGAAGTTCAATTGGCATTGAAAGCAGAACCATCATGAACAGAGTGACGAGGACAAAGAGTGTCACGATAAACTGTTTTCATGTCTTGAAGAGGGATGCATAAGATCCTTTCACAGATTTTCGTCCCTTCAACATCATCTTGACATCAGAAGGCACAGCTATGCTCTAGAGAATGAAACGCTTTTTGATAAGGCAATGATGTCATATGCAACAAAACTAGAACAGGGTATTTCCATTGTTGAGAATCCCGTAGAAGTTATTCAGACACTGCAGGCACTGGATTCCTGCTCATCGTTGCCAATGGGCTGGGCGTTGAAATCCGCCAGTACTCAAAGAACCCGGCTGACTGAAAGCCAGAAACGATACCTCACGGAAGTATTCCAAATCGGCGAAAGGACTGGACGCCAAGCTGATCCTTGTAATGTGGCTAAGTCAATGAGAAAGGCCAGAAACGCAGATGGCTCCTGTAAATTTGATTCTTCAAGCTATCTAACACCTCAGCAAGAGGTGAATCTCAGGACGAAGAAGTTGAACACCAGGAGGAGATGGAAAGAATCCAGGAACAAAGTATACAAGATTTAAGTAACGAAGTCATGGCTGCAATGTCCTTTCAACATCCCATAATGTATGACACACATAATATTTGTGAAATAGTTGCTCGCTCTAAACTCTCTAAGTTTTCTGTACAGATGCTTCAGGACATATGCAATTTTTATCAACTTGACACCTCATCCGTATACATCAAACGAAAGAAGCCCTACATTGATCTTTTGACAAATTTAGTACAAAGCTGCAGCTGCAAATCTGAAGAGCAGACTCTAACAGTCACAGCCTAGAGGCTTCATCAAAAGGTCAGGAAAAAAAAAACGAAATTCCGTTAACTAAACCTTTTTTTTTTTAACTTTTCAGTCTTGCGTT
>JAEMWC010000148.1:125000-167500 GCA_016490735.1 Pachyseris speciosa | reverse complement strand
AGCATATTCTATGTATTTCATTTCATTGCATGTATTGATTTATATTGCACAAGTATCAATTTAAAGTTTTCAGATGCACATTTACAAATTTCCCTAAATAGTGACAATGTAAAATATAAATATACTAATACTAATAATGTAAGATAATTATATACTACTAATTGGAAATAAATATGAGCTAATAATATAAATAAAATATGCTAAAAGTGGCATGAAGCCATGGATTATTTAATTTCTATGACATGTGGTAATATATAGTTGACATAACACTCAAGTTTGTAAATAAGGGAAACTAAAACAATCTTGTTCACTTAATTATTGCCCTTCAATGTCAGGTATTTTATCGTACAGGAATTTTCAGTGTGCTCGATGGACTGCTTATTTGATCATGGTTTATGACAGCTGAGCAGGATGTACGTATTGTCATATTCTTTTTCAATAATTAGTAAAACATTCTGGAGAAGTCATGGCAGCATGACATCCTTCTTGCTGCATTGGGCACATTGTTTCTTAAATGAGTCCTTGATAGCGTTCATCATGGCTCAAGGACACTGCGTTCAAGGTAATGTAATGGTCCATATGCTGCATATGCTCTTTTGTAGAGGATAAAATGGTGCTGGTTTGTTTCTCATTTGAGCAGTAGTTGAGGTCACGGCTAGTACAGATCCTCACAATCTTCTGTTTGATTGAACTTTTAACGTTAGTCTCTCTTTGTGATAACACGGGCTCAACTTGTATTTTTTTCGCTTCATCTGTATCACCATTGTCCTTCAGTGGCGTCAGTAAAGAATAAATCTCTTTCCATAACTGATGGTGTGAGATGTACATCCTGTACCTTGGAATTGTGACATTAAGGTACTGACAATACTTGAACAGGAAATCACCAGCACCAGCATACTCTTGTAATCCACTGATTGTTTTTAGACAGTATGCCCATTTGTAGTTGAACATTTAAGCTGAAATTTAAGAGAGAAATAAGGTTAAATTTATTATAGTAAAGGCATGAAAAGAACTGGCTTGTGCACCCACAATGAAAGTGGTCTACAGTACACTTCTGTATCTCACCTGTTGTATGTAAATAGGACTCCGTTTTCCATGTTGGGAGTGTTTGGTAAACACCCCCAATGTTGTGTGCATTATGTAAAATGGTTTTGTGCAGTTTGTATTTTGTTGGGTAGATGATAACGTATCTTTAGCAAGTGATCAGGGAATAGTATGGCATGAAAAAGTCCAATATCTTACTTAGATGTCAAAGAGACAAAAATTGGTTTATGATCACTAAAATATGATTCAAGAACACCTGATGATGTAGCAAGATGTGGTACATTTGTGTAAATATGATCTATCAATGTGCGATAATCAGTTGTGAACAGTGTCATTAATTGTGTGTAACCCTTTTGCTCAATTAAATATTTTGAGAGGGCTTTTTTGTCTGATGTGTCTTTTGAGGAAAAAGCATTGAATAATTTCTAGCTAGAAGACAAACTAAAATTCCAAAAATTGGAAGGGTTTGTATCATGGATACCGTCTTCTTCTCATATTTATCAAGCTTTGTGTTTTGTTTTTTGGGCACCCGTATGGGAATTACTGGTTAATTTCATGCTTTCCTTTACAACAATTCCATTTCTGAGACCCCTTCCTAGTGGGTATGGATACATGTATTTTCTGGATAATTACACATAATATCCATCTCATGAGTTATAAGGATGCCTACTAGTACACAATATAAGTGGCCACTGAAAACTATTTTGCCTTAGCTTACATGTAAACAGGCCATCTGATAGCTTTGAGCAGCAAATTTGCATTTGTAAGGATAATCTATCAACAGATTCTTTTCTTCCACAATTCCATTTTTTTTTAGAATATTCAAACTCCCACAAAAATATGACCCTAAACACTTGATTGTGATAGTGAAATAACACTATACAACGCTATATTACTTTTAGGGGACTGAATTGATTGATATTTTAGGTTTAGGGTTATTGGATATTTGTAGTTCCAATTTAGATTTTTACATGCCATTTCTGTCATTACTGGATGCCCTCATGTGTGATCAAGTAGGTCCCCTGAAAAAGCAATGAAAGCCACAATACAAGTAACAGGCATATTTTTTTTCTAAGGGGTACCATAGTTAAGATATGTAGGTTAAAAGAAATAATACCTGAAGATTTCTCAAGGCATACTGTGTGACATGCAAGACGTAAATTGCCTTAATATTCATCTTTGCAAGCCTGCAAATCTTCTGGAGATTTTAGGCTCACAAGTTGTTTAGTCCCTTTTCGCAGCCAATATAACCCCTTAGCTGGATGATACAATTTTTTGTCATCTTCATAAGTTTTCAGAAGGACAGTGATATCTTCAAGAGTTGAATCTGTACACACTTTATGCAGAACATCAGCATGCCCTGAGACTTTCATGTCTGGTCCAAGTTCATGCACATAGATGTCAAATGTGCCCATGCGCTCACGAAATCTTGGGGACCTGCGAGGAGGTGGGGCTTGATCTGTGTGGAATTTCAGAAAAAAAGTTAGACAACGGGATCAGACCAGAACGTTCATACCGACATTTTTTTTAATGCAGAGAGCACTTTGTTTACATAAGCTGAGATTAGTCACGCTAATTGACAATGTCAACCAGCATCACTTGGAACCTGCATTATACAATGATAAAATTGTTGTATGTATGTAAACATTCTCTCACAGTTATTATCCGAACCAAAAAATCGGGAATTATCAAGGTGTAGCTCGGTTTGTGTTCATACTGGGCATTGTCAATTCAAGTAAAATTACAACTGAGCGAATTATGTCGTCTAAAAACCAGCAACGTTTCTTTGTTCATTGTTTTTGTTCAGATGCGATATTATGCACCTATCAATGGTTTGCCCCAGGAAGGGGAGGGGGCGGGCAACCCACGGGAATTAGACTTCCACAGTGGTCCCCAGGGTGGGAAATTTGACTTGACTGCCATCTTGAAAAGTTTGTTGTGCTAGTGCTTGGTGTGGGAATTTGACTTCTAATGGCGACCCAACGGTGTGGAAATTGACATTTGAAAACCTGAATATGTCAAATTTCCCGTGGGTTACTCGCACCACCCGCCCCCCATCCTGAGGCAAACCATTGATAGGTGCATTAAGTTGACATGGTTGTGATAAGTCGTAAGATTTAAGCTTACTATAATAAAGATGTGGAGTGAGTACTTATTTTACGGAGATTATCTAAAATGTTACTAGCTGTGTTGTATTTCAAATTTCAAAATGGCGGACTATACGGTCTGTACCGTATTTCCCCGGTGGCAATTTCGTGGTGATCTCTCGTCGGCAAATAGCTGGAGCTTATAACAGAAATTGAAGCCACTCCAACATACCTTTCTGCAAATCTACAGCCAAGTACATAGTGGTTTCCCTCTTGCGTTTCCCACTCTTGTATGTAAGAGGATATTCATTCAGCAGAGCTAAAATCTCCCCGTCACCGGTGAACTTTACTACAGTTCTTCCTTTGCTTTTCTTGTAGTAGAATTGCGTTATATCGACTTCCTCCTCAGAATTCGTGACCCTTTTGATATGATCTTTCACACAGTCCCACAACGTTTGGTAGGTCCATCTGTTCGGTAGGACGAATGGTGTACACTCCGCACCTTCGACCTTACCATTCCTAGTTTTGAGGTACAGAACGACTAGAAGAATAGAAACAAGTTTTAGTCGCAGAATGAAAACATAATTACAAAACAAAAAAATACCAATCAGTTTTTTGTACAACTAGCGGATTCTAAGTACTGAAGGAAAAATAAGCTTACTGAACTCACGGTTTCGTTTTCCTTATCAACGATTTGTGTTTCGTCTAGGTGTGGTAAATAAATATGTGAACGACCGATGTCTTCGTACTCCTGGCTATCCTGGGAATCGACATCAAGCGTATTAGAACCTGTTGCAAAATCCTGCAAAAAGCGTTGGAACGTTGACATTTTCGCATATAAACTTGTCGTCCACCAGCCTCTGGATCTGCCTCACGGTCGAACACGGCGGGAAAAGAAACCCTAATATTACCATGGATACATTTGATTGACGTCCACCAGAACACTAAAATTGGATTGTCACATAATGGCGAAAAAAACAGTTAAAAAAAAACAAAATCCAATTTTGTTCTTTTTCACCCGCCACGAAGTGCAGTTTATGCAAATTGTATATCACTTTCAATAATCAGCAACTGAATAGAGAATTTTGCCTGTGTATTGCAAACAAAATTAGACAAAGTATCTATGGGATTACTGCTTTGGGTCATGCATATGCAACCCTTATTTATTTTACAAAAATTTTTTTCAAAATGTGACCACCACACCGGCCTTTTGTTCAAGTGTTTTAAGGTAATTATGGTTTTTGACTTTGTTTATGTTCATAATTTTATTGCTATTTGTTTAAGTTGTACTACAATAACCTCTGCCCATCTGCATAACTATCGTTGTTTCTTTTCTAAGGAAGGTTCAATTCCTAGTTCAATTCCTAGTAATAATTTGGCCTGTTACAAAACAGTGTTATCACCTTAAAGATCAATTATGGCTAATTGAATAGTGATAGTTGCAATACTGGTGAAAGTAGCATGGCACGCGGCCTGGGTACTACAATATAAAAGTAAACGTTTTTTTTGTCCTTTTCTCTGCGTTTAATGTTTTTTCTCCTACCTGGAGTCATACCATTTAGAATGACAGAAAGCACATCGAGTGATGGCAGTGATGTATTTCCATTTTTGGGGAGTTTGCCGTTTGACCTTTAGTATTGCAGGATATTTTTTAAGATTAGAGGTACGAGTCACTGACCGCCTTCTGTTGTCCTCAGGCTGACAACTCACCTTCTGGCCCAATCCAATTGGCGACAGCCCCAAACAACGTTGTAATATTGAGAAGCTTACTGGCGGATGCTGTAGCAGAACAAATGCCAGCACTTTTACGAGGCCTCTTCGGCTCGCCAACCTTGTTGGGTCAAGCCAGCCCAAAAGATGATGCTGCTGCTATGAAAACGTCACCCGATGCAGCCATTACTACAGCAATGACCAGGAGTCGACTATCTCCTTCTCTAGGGCCTTAACCAAGGAGAAGTGGAAAAAGCTGACTACTTCTTGCTCTCAGATAAAGCGAATGATACACGGTTCAACATTTGTTGAGCAACAAATGTTGAACAGTGTATCAAGTGATGTTGAACATTGAAATATGCCGTTCAACATGTTGAAAGTTTTTGAACATTGTTGAACGAAAATAGAGCTTGGCTCTATTCCATTCAACAAGTTGTAGCTTGTTGAACGGCTTCAACCAATCATTTTCGAGTTTGGTGTCACATGGCTTCATGGAAATATCAACATGGCGGCCGAGGAGTTGGAATCAGCTGAGTTGGAATGGAGTTTGATAACACCAGTGAACTGATCAATCTGTGCAAGACTTTTCCGTGCCCATATGGGCAGTAAGATCGAAGGATCACAAAAACCGTGACATGAGGAACAAAGCCCCGGCGGAGATTGCAGCAAAACTTGGAACAGCGAGTGAGATCCTTGCTAGTTGAGGTGATAGTTTGCCATTCTGTCTGCTGTCTCCATGATTTCTCCTCTTCATTAATTGCGAGCTTCCCTGTCGCTTAGGCCCAGTTCAGACGTCGTGCTTCTGCCGTGCCTAACTAAATTGCAATTAGCACGACTGCAGCACGGCAGGAAATTTTCTCTGATTCAGACGTCGTGCCAGAGTTGAATCAATTTCAAGGTTTACTGAAGCCTCGCGACAATTCTAGCTAATACTTCTCCTAACTCCCCAAGGAAACGCAATCTCGCCAAAACACATTAACGTCATTTATGAATTTAGTTTGGCGCGACAGAAGCATGGCGTTTGAATCACTGTCGTGCCAGAGTTGTGTAGTACGGCAGAGCTTGTCATACTTAAATGCTTGCCAAACGTAATTCAAAAGTTTGATTCAGATGCCGTGCTTCTGCCGTGCTTTTGTCAAACTTAATTCCTGAGTTTAGTTCGGTCACATGATACACGGTTCAACAATGTTCAACATTTGTTGATCAACAGAAGTTGAGCGATGTTGAACCGTGTATCCTTCGCTTAAAGGGCACAGACTCCCTGCTGGTGGCCCCTACTATAGAGACCGGGATGAGCTTTGGTCGTTTTGTCCCACCCCGATTAGCGTTGTAGCTATTTGCGGGACAAACTATTGGTTTTGTTGTAAAGAACGTGTAATAAAGTTGTTGTTGGATGAAAGAAGATATTAAGAAATGACACGGTTATATGAAAACTAAAGAACTGTTTTCCTTTGATAATGGCCTTGCTAACGCTAGTCTGCATTTACAGTGGTCACACGACCAATTCTAGTAGCCCTCTCAGCACTCAGTGATGTAGTTGGAGAGGGTAGGAGCGAGGATATCGATCGAGATGCAATAAAGGATTTATTGGAAGATGTCCTTGCCCTACTTGGAAATGCCCCCTTTAGGCTAAATGCCTGGAGGCAAAAGCGATTTTCACAGTTTCTTACTGAAGCAGTTAAACATACCCTTTGGGAAGGTATCCCTGCAAACACCTCTTCCTGGAAAAATTTCAGAGTGAGCACGACCATAGTTCTACTAACAGTAAACTTATCAGTACTCCACCTGCTAATCGTCAGTTCAAACAACCCTACATGTAGGATTAGTCCTTTTGTTCCGGTTTCACCCCCAATGATAATAGCAGAAGTTTGGGAAAAGGAAAATGGGGATTTGGCTCAAAATCCAACAACCAATCCTCCAAGCGTAGTAAAGCAGAAGATTTCTCCTCCCAGCTCTCTGGTGCCAGAACAAGTTCCAGCTGACTATCCTCTTCCTGTCCTAGAAACACTCAATCCGCCCAGCAACCAATCAGCCACTCGTTTACAATTTTTTGTTCATAATTGGAAGAAAATAATACAGGATTCAAGGGCATTACAGACAATTTAGGGGTACAAGATCCCTTTTCACAGCCACCCCAGGCAGTGGTGCATGGGGGTTACCCGGACCCGAAGCTATACCAAGGCCCAACAAATGGATTTGTCAATTGCAAATTTACTAGCAAAAGGATTTGTACAGGAGGTCCAACCTCAGGATGACCAGTTCACATCAACTCTTTCTCTGGTACAAAAAGAGAATGGCGAGTGTCGCCCAGTTAGCAACTCAAGCTCTGGATCGTTTCCTGGTAAAGGAATGTTAAGGACTTAAGGACGTATATTATGCAATGTCGATTCACTCAATCCACAAAAAGTACCCGAGGTTTGTGTATCAGAGCAGTATCTATGAGTTCCAGTGTCTTCCCTTTGGCCTATCGTCTGCTCCTCGAGCATTTCAAAAACTCTGAAACCAGTGTTGACAGTGCTGCGATTGCTGGGAATCCGGATTGTAATTTACATCGACGACATGTTACTTCACCAACACAGAAGGGAGTTAAAACAATTGTTTGTGAAGATGATAGATTTCCTGGAAAAATGGGCTTCCTACTCACGATGGATAAGTGCTCAGTCATCCCATCCTAGTGTATGGTCTTTCTAGGGGTTTTCTTTGACGATGGATACAAACTACAATAGTGCACCTACAATAGTGCACCTACAATAGTGCACCTAGTTGCGACTTCTTGGGATAGCTCACTTTGTTCTCCTAACAAGGAAAGGCTCTCTTGATGCACCTGGCGACGAGTAACCATGTCCCGTTTTTTCTTTCCGATAACTTAAAGGGAACTGGTGGAATCACAGCCAGTTACGGCATAGAAGCCAGGGAGGGCTTTACACAGATTGACACCCAGTGTTCCGAACACGTCATGGACTGGGATGTATCGAAGTCTATCTCTGACTCCTGTACGACACCACAGCTCCTCACAACCAATATTTTGAAAGAGGCTTGTGCAAAGAATAAAAACGTTGGTGTCAGATGACTGGACGATAATTCTCACTCCAGCTTGTACAGCTTGCTCGGTGTAACCTTAATCGTGTATCCGCCTCTTTGAGATCAGATTTCAAAGACGGAACTGATTCCCAGTGGTCTTTTACGATGGACAATGCTTCTTTCCCGTCATTTAGGCCCCCTCCTCACCAGTTTCTTGTTGAGAGGCAGTTTCTCTTGGCCCAGCTTGCGCAACGACTCTGTCAAAAAGTGACATAGGTTTACTTTGTTTTGTGGGGTTGCCACGTATTTGACCCTTTGCTTGGGAACTGACGTGGATGGACCGTTTATCTTGATCTCTAGGGAATTTGTTGGTCCTCGTCTTAAGCACTCTCCAGCTTTAATTGAAATATTCCAATACTGATGGAAGACGACATACACCCGATTGTAGTCTCTTTGACGGAGTGGATCTGTGATAATGGGGAAGTATTTGGCTGCCAATTGACTAAATGTCTTTGCGCCACCAGACTTCACCATCTGCACCAATGCCATACCATCAATTATGTGAACTGAGGTTATTTCTGGTGGTGGTTGAGGAAGCCTTGCAAGCACACAAACACCCTTCACTAGGACTGAGGAAAGGACGCTCTTGTTTGTTTTTCTCAAGCTGCCGTCTGGTGTGCAAGAGCAACTGGACCTGGAGAGAGTTTGAAGCTTAACACTACTTTGAGGTTGATCTGCCTGACGTTAGCTACTATTAGCAGCCGCCCAAACAGGTCTCTATCTGCACCCACAGTGATACCCTTATCCATCTGCTACTTTGACCTGGATCCTCTGTCAGTGTTGTAAATGTTTTAATCTTTAAGTTTGGAACACAAATTCCTGGTATGTTTGTGGGTGGTCTGCTTCTAACAGATTCATATCACTTAGATAAACTGGCAGCCAACGAGAGTTGTTGGGCCAGTCCATGGCAAAGAAGTATGGCAACATGGCAGCAGTTGTTGAAGGATGTAGCTTCCAATTCCCATATGGTTCCGCCTTAAGGTGGGACTTAGGTGAATTGGAGTGAAATTTTAAGGAGTTTAAAGAAGGGATTAATGTACAAAAATGTTTTGAAACACCACCGGACAGTTGACTCCCCACGAGGGCACTGAAGGTTGCTGGGGAACTGTTTTGGTGTCCATCTACTAATGTTCCACTTCAAATTCCAATTTTAAACCTTCATTAAATCTTCAATATTCCCAATTTCCCTAAATTTAACAAATCCTTCTAGAAAAATTCTAGTAGTATAGTACTTGGGGGTTCCAGACCATTTTCAAATAATTTTTTATATAGTTTTTTCAAATAATTTTTCCATAACCTTTTTTCAGCACATGGCTCCAAGCGAAGCCGCGTTTAGCTTTTCGGCAGCATAGAGCGTAGCTCGAGCAGGGGAGGAAAAGCGTTAAAAACGCAGCTGACTGGTGGGAGTTTTTGTATAGTTGAAAAGTATGCGAAGCATGCTTTTCGACGTATAGAAAAACTGGTCAGCTTATATTTATATTCCTGTGCATTTAAAAATCTTTGCGACAAATATCATGGGTTACAAATAATGGCTACAAGCGAAGCAATTAAAGATGCAGAAAAAAATAGCAAAACTGGTGGCCACAAGAACCTCATGGTATAAAGCAAAAAAATAATATTTCATATATATAAATGAGTCGTGATTCAGAGGTACATGAATATTTATGGCATGAAATGGATACATAGAATGCCCATTTTGCAATCAAATAATAGGAAAACACACTGTTAAGAAAGAAGAACCGTGTTGTGATAAACAAGAACTTATCAATGATGAAGCGATTGTTTGTAAGAATTGTGGTACAGTTCAAGGTTATGGAATTTACACTGAGTATATCGATTTTCATAAAAATAAGTTTAAAATAAGACGTAAATCAGTCTATTATCGGAAGTATTATTTAATAAATAAAATAGACACCTTTTGTAGTAAAAATGGAAGACAATTGACTTTCATGAACAAGGATAAGATAATAAAGATTTATGAGGAGATAGACAATGTATTGACGCAATTGAATGAAAATCGGAAAAGAATAGTGAGCATTGATTTTCTGCGAAAAAAATACTCATTATGATGAAATTGGATATTGGAGGTGATATTATAATCACTAAATCCAAAAAAACATTAAATTATTATGAACAATATTGGCAAAAAATATTATCATTGTTTGGAGACAAAATCAATTTAATTCTTCAGAAGTGAAAAGTTTGTCGTATTTCAGTAAAAACTTGTCGATTATTGGACTGTTGTCTGTTATAAAATCATCTGTATTAGTCATTGTTATCTGCATATGATTTGATTCATATTCTCCACTTCTTAACATATTTTTAATTGAATTTAACAGATGTTGGTATGTTTGAAATGCATACAAACATTGTTGTATTTTAAGATCCAAATTTTTATGTTTCATCCATCCTTGAATTAAAACTGCACCTGTTGATACAGTAATAGCAATTCCACCAGTGGCAATAGAAGCCGCCAAACCTCCAGATGCAAAAATAACAGAAAGTGAATTTCCTGCTATTCCATTTTTTGAATCTGAAGCAATTAAAGATGCAGAAAAAAATAGCAAAACTGGTGGCCACAAGAACCTCATGGTATAAAGCAAAAAAATAATATTTCATATATATAAATGAGTCGTGATTCAGAGGTACATGAATATTTATGGCATGAAATGGATACATAGAATGCCCATTTTGCAATCAAATAATAGGAAAACACACTGTTAAGAAAGAAGAACCGTGTTGTGATAAACAAGAACTTATCAATGATGAAGCGATTGTTTGTAAGAATTGTGGTACAGTTCAAGGTTATGGAATTTACACTGAGTATATCGATTTTCATAAAAATAAGTTTAAAATAAGACGTAAATCAGTCTATTATCGGAAGTATTATTTAATAAATAAAATAGACACCTTTTGTAGTAAAAATGGAAGACAATTGACTTTCATGAACAAGGATAAGATAATAAAGATTTATGAGGAGATAGACAATGTATTGACGCAATTGAATGAAAATCGGAAAAGAATAGTGAGCATTGATTTTCTGCGAAAAAAATACTCATTATGATGAAATTGGATATTGGAGGTGATATTATAATCACTAAATCCAAAAAAACATTAAATTATTATGAACAATATTGGCAAAAAATATTATCATTGTTTGGAGACAAAATCAATTTAATTCTTCAGAAGTGAAAAGTTTGTCGTATTTCAGTAAAAACTTGTCGATTATTGGACTGTTGTCTGTTATAAAATCATCTGTATTAGTCATTGTTATCTGCATATGATTTGATTCATATTCTCCACTTCTTAACATATTTTTAATTGAATTTAACAGATGTTGGTATGTTTGAAATGCATACAAACATTGTTGTATTTTAAGATCCAAATTTTTATGTTTCATCCATCCTTGAATTAAAACTGCACCTGTTGATACAGTAATAGCAATTCCACCAGTGGCAATAGAAGCCGCCAAACCTCCAGATGCAAAAATAACAGAAAGTGAATTTCCTGCTATTTTCCATTTTTTGAATCTTTTTATTGCTTGTTTGTATGCCCAACACTTCCTATGATACGTTTTATAATAAGACTTTAATTCATCAACTTGTTCTTTTGAAAGTTTGGCTGAGACATGGTTCCAGCCGAATATGCTTTTACGTCGGTTTGTCATATATATCATTTATATTATTACTCTATTAAAAATACAATAAAATAGTCCAGAAATCTGACCACATAATGCAGATTTTTTCATGAGTCCCGGTGTTGCATTTTCTGATATGGCATAACAATACCCTCTATCTAATAAATAACGATCATGGAATCTCCCAAAAGCATCGTGAAGAATACTATGAGAATGCAATATATCAGCCCAACCAAGTGTCCTTTCGAGAAATCGTGTAATACATCCATTTCCAGGACCAATAAGTCCTATTTCATAATCATGTAAATATAAAATATTGTTTATTGGAAGTATTGTTTTGAAATGTACCAATTGAAATTGGTATACCAGGCATGATTTTAATATCGAGTCATCAATGTGAATATGTTGTTGTTTGGTTTCATTGAAAAGATGGCTCACGTATTTGATTATATCTTGTATCATATACTAGGTATTTATACTATTTGTTGATTAAATATACCCATATAATATTGATTTAGATTAATTCATGACTACTTCTAATGTAAATGTGATGTCAAATGCTTTATCGTTTGGATGAGAATAATCAATTATAAAATAGCCTCTCGATAATGATTTGTTGACGTTAACCGTTGTGATGTTTCTACTCAAAGAAGATTGTCTGTGTTCAAAAATTGTTGCCGGAAATGGTAATAATCCACTCCCTTCATTCTTCTTCTTGAAGTATAATATTCCGGGTTTTGTTCCTTGTATAATATACATTTTCTTAATATAAAAGTTATTATTATGAATAACTAAATATTCAGCGCCATTAATTAATACAGGCTTCAAAGTATTCTTATTATGCCCTTGATTGGCTTTAACAAAGCAGTTTAAATATTGTATTTGACCAATTATTCCATTCCCATTCAAATCTAAATCGCCCCCTAATTTAGGTTGATAAAGAGAAAAACCACCTAGATCGAGAGCTGTTTCCATAATCACACCTGTAACGCTAGAACGAAAGAGATTTATACTATTATTATGAATTCTATAGCCATTTAAATTTAAATCACCACCAAGTTTAGCCTCGCTTATGAGAAAGCTATTCATATTAATATTATTTAACATTGTTAATTCACCGTTTTGACCATCAAATAAGTTTGCTGATTTATTTATCAAAGCGTGTCCGTTCAAATCTAAATCAGTCTGCATATACATTTTTTCATTTACTATTTTATAAGCTTCAACAAAGTCGTAAACACTAGATGAAACATCTGCGGCTTCTCCCTCAATACCATATACAACACAAGGAACATTGTATTTATTGGGATAAGTTGGGTTAGCATTAATATGAATCGTACAATACAAATATTCAGGTGGTGAACTTGCCGTCGGTTTTTCAATCCATAATAGATATCTTGAATGATCTTCATTTCTATTATCAAACTTTCTCTCTACAGTTCTGTGAATTGTAATTCCGCCTGATGTATTGAATGTTACACTACTCAGATTCATTCGTTCATAATCAGGAAAGAGCCATAAAGGTGTATTTTCCATCTTTTATTGTATACATATTAAACCCAATTCTCGCTCTGAAGATATGATTAGCTTCTTTATTCAAGTCTACATTAATAACCTTTTTTGAAATTATATGTGGTGAACGAGATAAATTAGTGTAACCTTTAACAGTCAACCCGTATTCAGTACTTATTTCATCAAGGTCATTCATCAAATATTTGAAAGCATTCTTTGGATGAGAAGCAGATGAAATATGACTTTTGTCGACATACCCTTTTGTTGCCCCACTACTTAACGCTACGGGGTCCTTTAAGTTTGCAAGCGTGTTGTTGTTCATGTCAATGTCACCCGGCATTTGCCTGCCAGAACGGCCGGCGCCCCGACATTTTCGATTTTATGGTTAGCCATTGACAAATTTCCAAACATCGCAGTCGAACCGTCTCGACGAAGAAAATACTCATCAGTGTACCTTTTTGTAACCACATCGTCTAAATTGACGGGTGGAGCAAGATCAGTAATGGCATTGTTGTTCATATTCAAGTCTTTTTGAGCAATCTCATCTAGTTTGGTTTGCAAGCGTTGATCGACATATTTTTTATTAACGGCGTTTTCAGCTGGCGTGCTGTTATCAACGTCTTTCAAATCCTCAATTGGGTATCCTGCCATGTTCAGATCGCCCAGCACCGGGTCGGTTCTGTCCCGTTTTAAACAACTCGCTATTTCAGAATCAACGTATGATTTATTTGTCGCATGGAGGATGTCTTTTGGGTAGCCTAGTTTGGTAATGAGATGCTCGCCCATATTTAAGTCTCCTGTCATTGTAACGCTACCGTCTTTCTTAATAAAGTCAGATGAATTAATATTAGGTATTCAAGAATCGACGTATTTCTTATTCACAACACTTTGTGGATTTGTGGGATTATCCTGAAGGTTGAGAATTCTGTTTAATTTCATGTCAATATCACCAACAAACGCAACATTTCCATTTTCAAATTCATATGGAGGGTCATGAATAAAGTAAGATAAATTGGTATGAAAACCATAAGCTCCATAAATAATTAAATATGTTTTGGTATTAGACGCAGGAGCTGTACTGGAAAGTTCCACAATAATTGACGCTTGCCCTCCGCCCGTTTTTTCAATTTGAAAAAGCTTTTTCATGTAACCATCAACATGTGGAGTTTGAGAAAAAGACTTCTGAAATGTCTGTCCCGCAATACGCATATTGACTGTAGGAAGAGAAACCTCGACAGTAGTGTTTGAAGGATTAGAGGGTGAATAAAATTCAGCTACTAGGGTGTACTGTCCATTACTCAATGAAGAAACGTGGAAACGAATTTTAGATGTGAAGTTCCCTTCACGTTTAATGTAAAAGGAAAAACTCGATTTATTTATGTGATAGGGTGATCTGTCAAAATTTTCAATTTGGAGGTTTTCCACACTTTGAATCGCTGTAGACTTTGTTATGTCTTTTAATAGAAAGGCAAATGGGTTTCGCTGTGCTCCGGAAGCATCGAAAATACTATCGTTGACGTATTGCTTTGTTGTTGCATCATGTAATTCTTGCGGTTCTCCGACATTAGTCAAACGCTTGTTTTGAATATCATAATTATTATCATCGGTCAATTTGAATCCAATTCCGGGAGGACCTCTTTCCTGAACCTGTTCTTATATGACCAATATGATCATCTGGTAAAAAGTTGAATATACCCATATACTATTAGATTAGATATTACCATAAAAGTTTCTCTTCACAGTTTTCATTGGCTTGTCAACATAGCAGAAAGAATATGGTTTCTTAGTTGCTTCAATATACTTTTTTTTTATTGATTCCAAGTTCTTGGGAGATTAAGTTTCTTTCTCTTGATGATGGGAAGTCGTATAGAGCAAAATGACTGCAATTTAAACGTATAGATTTATCACAGCCATAAAAACTTTGACTAAGGTATATACAGCTACAATTTTTGTGCCTGCCCTGTATAAAATAACTTATGATTTTATCTCTTTTCTTTTTATCGGTTTCAGTTACAAAATCATCAAACACAACCAACTGCTGTAAATCAGTGTCTTGAATTTGTTCAACGGGTAAAATTTCATCATTACTGCAAATTAAAACGGGATAACCAACTTGTTTGCTTATTTTATCCATCTTTTGCTGTAAATACTGATACTTCTGTTGATCCAAATGCTTAACAAATAAAAAATCTGGTCGTAATATATTAATGGTTCGCAAATTAGATGGAGGAAAAGTGTAGTTTTGCCGGACCCACTATTTCCGCAGATTAAAAGACGAAAATTATCTTCAGGTAAATACGGATATAACTTTCTAAAAGACTTGAATCCTGAAAAATGTCATAGTTTGGTATTTCCATATAGTAATACTTTAGATTAGGATAAGTTTTTATCTAATATAATTGTATATGGATATAGAGCGAATGAAAAGGCTTCTTCAAAGTGGAATTGAAGCTGGAAATAGGACGAGAGAAGTTCGTGAGGTTATCAAAAATTATGAATATGCAAAACAGGATGCATATGATACAACATCTGAATTATTAAAACCTTCTATTGATGTTCAGAAGAGTGTAGACAAAAAACAGGATGAAGTCATTGAACAATTGAAAAAGAATCAAAAAGCATTAACAAGTGGATTTGAAGATCTTATGCTTTTAAACACATTACCTGAACAAGTACAAACAACAAAATTGCCAATAGACTACAAACCAAAAATGATGACTGAGAAAACACTTTATAAGTCTAATGTGGATAAGGGTTTCACACCAGCTGAGATGCAAACATTAATAAAATACAACTTAGCGCCCCCATCAAAAATTTTTGATATGCAAATGCATGGAACGATCAATATTAATGACTATAGCGCAAAAATTGGTAAGTTAACCAAAGATCTTGGACGTCAAAAAGGCCAACTATCGAGTAGCAAAAAATTGAGAGATAAAAATAAAGAAGAAATATATGAATCGTCACAAGAAATCAAATTATTACAGAAGTATCGTGATAGAATTGATGTTTTTGAAGAAGGTTAAAAAACACTCGGTGAAGGTATGAGAAAAAAACAAATTGGAGCCGGTGTTGTTTATTATAATAATATAGAAGACTTGCTATCACGACTTCAGTTACTTGGAGGATCTATTTTTGCGGGAAATAACAGTAACGACGTAAAAAATGAATTCGTGAAGATATTGCATGTATTGAAAAGATTAGGTATCGTTGATAATAAACAGCTTAATGGGATAACTGCTAAATATCTACTCTAATAGTATATGACAGAAATATCATTACGATTTAACAGTAAAAATAGAGACAAGGCTGGTGTTAGTCACAGTCACGATTTCACAAAGCGGTTCAATACTCCTCTCAAGTTATCAAATGATATGAAATACGAAATTGCGGTTATAAATGTAAATATGACTTATAGTTGGTATAACATCAGACAATCTTTTGGAAACAATCAAATAAAATACAGTTACAACAAAGGTACAAACTGGGAAACAATAATTTTTGTTGATGGTATGTATAGTTATGACGATATTAATAGCTACCTTCACGAATATATGAAAAAAAATAAACATTTAGTTGTTGATGATCCTGATGATGCCAAAAAGAAGTATGATGTCAATCTGTTTTTCGTTTTATCAACATACCGAATTTTGATTGAACTTGATGAAAATTATCGTGTGGATTTGAGAAATCTTGAATTCAGAAAACTTATCGGTTTTGAGTCAAAATTAGTTACACAAACAGAGTATGGAACAAATCTTCCTGATATCACAAGAGGAGTAGACGAAATTTATATCAATTGTGATAAAGTTATTGACTCAATTGTTGACGGAAATTCTACAAGTACTATTGCTGTAATCCCCGTAACAGACTTAGTTAGATCTTTGCCGTTCAATTTCAAACCTCGTTTTCTTTCATGGAATCCAGTATCAACTCATACAATAAGTTCAATTCATTTTTATGTCACTGATTCTTCTGGAGCTCCAGTTCATTTGAATGGTATAAGCAGTGAAAACGTAGAGCTTGTGGGATGTGGCTGGAGTGACAAAGGATATACCTCACAAATTAATGTGATTTGGTAAGCTGAAGCCACTCTAAAGGCACTAAGGCCACATGGTAGCGGGCATTACCCCTTAAATCTACCAAAGCAAAGATTTGAGCCCAAGCATTAGCAGCCATGGACAGCTGTTTCGGCCTTGTTGGGCCTCATCAGCATGGCATAGCTAATGCTCAGGCTCAAGTACCCACATATCCATAAAACAAGCAGTGAAAACGTAAAGCTTGTGGGATGTGGCTGGAGTGACAAAGGATATACCTTAGTGCCTTAGTGCCTTTAGAGTGGCTTCAGCTTACCAAATCACATTAATTTGTGAGGTATATCCTTTGTCACTCCAGCCACATCCCACAAGCTTTACGTTTTCACTGCTTGTTTTATGGATATGTGGGTACTTGAGCCTGAGCATTAGCTATGCCATGCTGATGAGGCCCAACAAGGCCGAAACAGCTGTCCATGGCTGCTAATGCTTGGGCTCAAATCTTTGCTTTGGTAGATTTAAGGGGTAATGCCCGCTACCATGTGGCCTTAGTGCCTTTAGAGTGGCTTCAGCTTACCAAATCACATTAATTTGTGAGGTATATCCTTTGTCACTCCAGCCACATCCCACAAGCTTTACGTTTTCACTGCTTGTTTTATGGATATGTGGGTACTTGAGCCTGAGCATTAGCTATGCCATGCTGATGAGGCCCAACAAGGCCGAAACAGCTGTCCATGGCTGCTAATGCTTGGGCTCAAATCTTTGCTTTGGTAGATTTAAGGGTAATGCCCGCTACCATGTGGCCTTAGTGCCTTTAGAGTGGCTTCAGCTTACCAAATCACATTAATTTGTGAGGTATATCATTTGAATGGTATAGATTGGTATATTGAGATATTCTTGAGAGGGACACCTGTCTAATCTAATATTATATGAAACGATTTGAGTATAGGAAATTATAAGAGAAATATAAACAACAGGAGGAGGAAAAAGGGTGAAGGTATTATCAAAAGAGCTGAAACTAACCTTTATAAAGGTGATGATAAAATAATAGAACTTTTGAAAAAAACGAAAACTTTAATCTAACCCATTAATATATGTCAAACTATCGTGACTCATCAAAAATAGAAAGACATGAAGATGTAGTTTTTGAAGTGAATACTGTTGTTGCAAATAATGCTCATCAGAAGAAAACGGGGTATAGGTTTGTTGTCGATAACAGTGGAGAAACTACACCATTTGACTGGTATAATTCTCGTCTAAATTTTGATTTTATTGTTAAAAAACTTGCAGATGGTGGGAATTTGGCTGCTAATGATACTAACGGTATAGTGAATTCTTCACTCTCTCTTATTAACACTATAAACGTGAAAATGAATGGTATTGATGTTTATGAATGTCGAGATGCCAATCAAGCGACGAATATAAAAACACTTTTAGAATATTCACAGGGCTTTGCTTCCAGTCAAGGGACAAATGAGTTTTTTTTTATCTCGACACTAATAGAAATACAGAAGATCGTCCAAATAATGCTAATTATAACAAAGGATTTGAATCTCGTAAAAAGTTATTAAATGGCGCTAATGGTAATGTAAATGCAGAAATTCCATTGAATAGATATGGATTCTTCAAGAGCTTAAATAATGAACTTCTCCCAAACGGAAAAATTGAAATAAATCTTACACTTGAAAGTGATGCAAATTTAATTTGGCAAGCTGCAGATGATTGTTGTGTTGTACTCACCAAATTTCAATTAATTGTCCCTCGTATTGTTTTTCATGTAGATGGAAAGTCATTATACATGTCAAAATATCTCGATACAAGAAAGTGGACTTACATGAGAGAAATGGTTGAGAGAGGTAACTCAACGAGACAACAGACAGCTAATTTCCGAATTTCAACGGGAATAAATAAACCGAGACATGTATTTGTGTTTATAATTAATGATGCAAACGATGAATCTCAGACAGCTAATAAATTCTTGTATAATACATTTTCAGTTGCAAATAACCAAACAATGACGAGTTGTCATCTAGAAGTTGGAAATGGAATTGATTATCCAGATGTTCATTACAAACCATCATCTGAACCTTCTCGTGTGTTCAGAGATGTTTTAAAGTATGTCGAAGCTGTTAATGAGTTTAGTGACAGCACTCTTTTAAACAGGGATAACTTCGGCACCATATTCCCTTTCATTTATTTCGATTTAACAAAACAAAAAACAGATATTCTGAGATCAATGTAATTCTTTATCTACTCTAATAGTATATGACGGCTTATGGAGTGACACTTTCACTGGATCAAAAAAAAGAAGCTTGGAAAAGCATACAAAGAAAATTCATCTTTAACAATTAGATTATCAACAGGTTCTGATCTACTTATATTGTCAGAGACACAGATCGAAAAACTGAATAAAGGAACAGACATCACTTTATCTGAAACACAAATCAGAGAAAATATAGAACGCGGTCCTCTTACCTTTGATGATTTAGACATAATTGAATTTAACGACAATGGAACTGTCACACTGTTCGAAAATCATCCATTCTTAAATACAATTTAATCTAATCTATTATAAATATGAATAAAGAATTAGACATCAATGATTTTTCCGATGATGAAGATTTTAGTGAAGAAGAATTTTCTGATTCATCCGACGAAGAATATTTCCCTTCAGAAGAAAGTTCCGAGGGTGAAGATATTAGTGATGAGGATTTTTCCGATGAAGATATCCACGATGACACTCTTTTGAAACAGATGGAATATCAACCACTATCTTAAATACAAAATAAATATTCTTTAACACTATTTAAAACCCCCCTCTATCTTAAATATAATTATAGTTTATCTAATCTATTATTATATGACTACTTATCATCCTCATGGTGTTAAACTTTCACAGGGACAGAAAGAAAAGCTTTTAAGAGCAATTAAATCAAATTCAGCTATAACATTAAGGTTATCAAATAATGAATTGTCAGGTAATGATCAACTTATGTTGACAAAGACACAGATCAAAAGATTGATGAAAGCTCAAAAAATGGGAACAGGTGCTGACTTGAAAATATCGAAATCACAAATCAGAAAAGCTGTTGTACACGGAGGTTCTCTTTGGACAAGTCTTTTTTCTCTTGGAACAAAACTATTACCATATGCAACTACAGCTGTATCAAAAGCAGCTCCAGCATTGGCAACAGGTGCTCTTTCAGCTCTTGGGAGTATGGGAATTAATAAACTATTTGGGAAGAAACAAAAGGGAGGTTTTCTTATTCCAAGCAACAAATTGTCTCAGTTATTGAATTATAAGAATTTATTAAACACGAGACAAATGGCTGATCTGGTTAGTTCAATGCAGTCCGGTGGACAACTTGTTGTAAATCCAACAAAAACACAGATAGGAAAGGGTCTCGGAACAATATTGGCTAGTATTGGAATCCCCCTTGCCATTGAAGCAATTAAGAAATTAACGGGAAAAGGTTTACATGTTGAAAGTCGCAGACCAAGACGTTCATTGCCAGTTCACGTTCCAGATGCCATTGCAATGAATAAAAGTGGTGGAAAACATGATCTGATTCCATGGCAATCCCCACCTGTTGTAGGTACATGGGATAACCCAATTGGTTTTGGAATGAAAAAAAAAAAAAAGAACTTCAAAAAAGGGAAAAGACTGCTCCTAGGACCGAACTCACCTTTTACCAAGGCAAAAATACCAATTTTGGGGACAATACTCTCAAATTCATAAATAAACCATTATCCAACTTTGATTTATTGAGTTGGGTAAAACAACTCAACATCAAACATTTTAGAGGAGTTTTTAGTCGGGATGCTTTGCCAAGACAAATCAAAAACAAAGAATGTGGAATAGTTAATCTCGACAGCAAAATTGGACCTGGCACTCATTGGGTTTGTTATAGAAATTTTGATAAATACTGTGAATACTTCGACTCATTCGGTTTGATGATGCCAATTCAAGTTCAAAAATTTATGGCTACAAGCAAAAAACAACTCGTATACTCTGGAGATGAGATACAAGAGCGTGATTCTATGTTGTGTGGATATTGGTGTTTGTACTATCTTCTCGAGAGACAAAAAGGAAGATCAATTCTAAATACAATACATAATTCCAAATTCGCGAATGACAATCACAGATTCATCATAGACTACTTTGAAAATATATAATTTATATATATGAATAGATTAGTTGAGATAAATGTAAATCTTTCTGAAAAACAAGGAATTAGAATAAGAAATGCTGCTCCCAATCAAACTGTTATCATAAGACTTAAAAGGAATTGTCTTAATGGAAATGATATTTTACACGTTGGTGAAACAACGAGAATTATGTTAGAAGAACGAAGAATTCGACTTAAAGGTATTGACATAAAAATATTCCCTAAACAAGACATTGAAATAAAGGATGATGGTGACGTGTATTTGGCATATTAATCTAACCCACTTATATAATGGTTAAATCATATTGCATTAAACAGAAGAAAGTCACTGAATGTGTACCTGGAAGTGAAAGATATGAAATGACTAAAAATGGTAGAACAATGATGAAATGCACTTGTGCTGAATGTGGGATCACAAAGACTAAAATTGTTAAGAACCAGGGAAACTGATTGGCCCGTCTGAAGGGGCGGGCATTGGTTCAACATTATTGGATTTACTTGGTCATGCAGCTCCAATGATTGGTAAAAAAGCATTGGAGGCTGGAAGATATTATGCATCAGAAGCCCTTAGAAATCCAAAACTACAGCAAAAAGCTATTGATTTTGCTCTTGATAAAGCTAAGCCTGTTTTAACTAAAGTTGGTAAAGAGGGTTTGGTTCAACTATCTACAAAAATTAGACCAAAACGTAGGCATAAAACTGATATCAAGGGATTGGATTACGGCGGTGCTATTGATATTCATAAAGCTATTGGTAAGCTTCCTAAACCAAAATCAGGTTGGACTTTGCCAGGCCATAATTACACAGGTCCATACAATCCTCTTGATGAGCAGCTTAAATTCAACCCAACAACTGGTGAAATAATTGAGATATATCAGCAGCCAACCGGTAAGACAGATGCTGTTGCCATGCAACATGATGTTGATTACTCCATTTGTAAAGATGATAGGAAATGCAAGAATAAAGCAGACCGAAAAATGGTTGCTGCTCTTGATGCCATTCCATGGAAAGATAGACAATGGGGACATATGTTGGCTCGTAATGCAATTGCAACAAAGGAGAAACTAGGTTTTGGTGTTACAAAGCAAAAAAACGGAAAAAGCCGTCGAGTGAAGAAAACTGGCAAGAAAAATTAGCAGATGAATTACATACACCCATAAAACGCAATTTTACTCAACGGCGTGTGATTGTAAATAAAATTGATGAAATATGGGCTGCTGATCTTGTTGAAATGCAAAAATTCAGCAAATTGAATAAAGGCTATAAATATCTTTTGATGGTTATCGATGTTTTCAGTAAATATGGTTGGATTGTTCCTCTGAAGGATAAAAAGGGTGAAACTGTAACTGAAGCATTTCAAACAATATTCAAGGAAGGCAGAAGCCCACAGTATCTATGGGTTGATAAAGGTAAAGAGTTTTACAACAAACACTTGAAGGACTTGCCAGAGAAAAATGAGATACATATGTACTCCACCGAGAATGAAGTAAAGTCCTCAGTGGTTGAAAGATGGAATAGAACAATGAAGTCCAAGATGTGAAAACAGTTCACAATTCAAAGTAATACACAGTACATAGACATATCACCAAAAATATTAAAACAGTATAATAATACAAAACATTCAAACATAAACATGACACCCACAGAGGCTTCAAAGAAAAAGAATGAAGGAATAGTGTATTTTAATTTATATGGTGAAATGGAAACATTACAACATAAACCAAAATTTAAAGTAGGTGATAAGGTTCGAATTAGTAAATACAAAAGAAAGACTTGTGATAAAGGTTATACTCCAAACTGGACCGAAGAATTATTCATAATAGATAAGATCCAATACACTAATCCAATCACATACAAAATAAAAGATCTCAGAGGTGAAGATATTGAAGAGAGTTTTTATGAACCCGAATTATTAAAAGCCAAACAAGAGGTATTTAGAATTGATAAAGTGATTCGGAGGGATTACAAGAAAAAACAAGCTTTAGTAAAGTGGAAGGGATATAGTGACGACTTTAACAGTTGGATACCATTCAGGGATTTAGAGGATATGTGAAATAATAATCTAACTCATATACTCATACTCATATATGAGTATGCAAAAATATTCCTATAATAATAAAGAATTAGATGTATCAATAGATTGTTATGGTGCAGAGGCAGAGACATTGCTACTATTCTAAAATATAAAAATCCACAAAGAGCAATCAGAAATTATGTCGTATCTGATGATAAAATCTTGAGAGACCTCAAATAATCACAAAGTCATGGGGGACCAAAACGGTCCCTCGTGCTGAGACGGCTGAAAAAACTTTCAAATGTTTTTTTATAAACGAATCAGGATTTTATTCACTTTTATTATCATCCAAAAAACAAGAAGCTGAAAAATTTAAACATTGGGTTACATCAAAAGTATTACCATCAATCAGAAAACAAGGATATTACAAGCAGTTTAACGACAGAAACAATAATATGCTATTGATTGAAAATGAAAATAATTTACACTACAAGATTGTATCTTTTATCAGAAAAAAATATGAAGATGCTTTAATGATTGCTGTCTTGGTGAAAATCAAATAAGCTCGAATATGAGAATCAAAAGTTATAACAAAGGATATATGGCTGGACAATGTGATTTGATGTTAATGAATCCAACTAGAAAATACAATTCTTTGTGTCTTGAATTTAAAAGTCCAACAGGTGTGTACCAAGTGTCGGATAAACAAACAAATATGAAGCAGATGTATGAAAAAAACAAATGCAAATACATCATGAGCAATTGTTTTGAAGATTTAATTTATGAAATAACCAGACATATGGAAGAAAGCAAATCATATTTATCACGTAGAGGAAAATAATATAACCTATATATGATAAGAGGTTAGTGTTCTCATACACTATGTTGCTATAATTTGGTAGCCAAAAATATGATTGTTTCTGGCTATTTAAAAAAATTCTATAAATTATTTAAAAATATATAGTATAATATTATATTAAGATGGAAAGTAAAAATATCAAGAGAGGTCGAGGAAGACCAGTAATTTATACTGATGAAGAAAGAAAAAAAGCTACAACAAAGTCTAAAACAAAGTATATGCTAAACAAGGAATGGTATTGTCAAACTTGTAATAATAATAAAAATTACACACTTGCTGGAAAATGGAAACACATTAAATCAATAAAACACCAATTAAATTCAAATGATAATTTTTGAAATGTTCAAAGGATCCATGATTTGGATCACTTGAATTAGTCATACTTAAACGCAGATTAAAATAACACTTAAAAAAAAAGATATAGTAATATATATAAAGAGGAAATCAGAAAAATCTAATGATATTATAATGGTGAATAAATCTGACTTGAAAAAACTGTCAAAATCTCAACTAATTAAAATGTTATTAAAGCAAGATAAGAAGAAGCCTGAAATTATCGTAGTAGATGATACCAAGCCAAATGAGAGACCAGTTCCAACACCTCGCAAGAGTGTAAATCAAATGGTTCAAGATTATGAAGACAATATTATTCTTCCACCATTAGAATTTAGGGATAGACCAGTTCCTAAACCAAGAACCAAAAAGGTAGTTCAAAAACCAGTTCCATTAGCAAGGACTAAGATAGAGCAAACAGATAAAGCTCTGAAAGGCTATACAAAGTCTTATGAAATCAATACGGCTACGGCTACAAAGTTGTTGTTGTTATAATGACAAATACAGTAAACCATTGAAAATTTACAGAGGAGAAAAAGCTGTTTATAAATTTATGGAAGCTATGTTGGAGGAAGTTAAATATTGTAAGAAGGTTATGAAAAAAGAATTCAACAAACCATTAAGAATGACGGAAGAAAATGAAGAAGAATTCCAAAAAGCTAACAGATGTCATATATGTGAAAAAGAATACAAAAAAACTGATGTTAGAGTCAGAGATTCACTGTCATATAACTGGAAAATACAGAGGATCAGCTCACCAAGATTGTAATCTAAACTTTCAAATAACTAATAAAATTCCAGTAATATTTCATAATCTTAGAGGTTATGACTCGCATTTCATAATGCAGGAGATAGGCGAAATAGTCAAAAAGCACACATATACAAATAAAAAAGGTGAAAAGTGTCAAATGAATATCAATGCAATCCCTAATAACATGGAAAAATATATGGCTTTCATGCTTGGTAATCATCTAACCTTCATTGATAGTTTCCAGTTTATGAGCTCTAGTTTGGAAAAACTAGTAAGTAATCTACCAAAAGAATCATTAAAATATACCTCTCAAAAAGTCGAAGGTAAGAAGCTTGATTTAATGTCACAAAAGGGAGTCTACCCCTATGACTACATGGATAGCTTTGATAAATTCAATAAAAAGCTATCACCGAAAGAAAAATTTTACAGCATATTAAATGATGAACATATATCAGACGAAGATTACAAACATGCTCAAAATGTGTGGAATACATTCTCTCTTAAAAATATGGGTGAGTACCATGACTTATATCTTAAATCTGACATCCTTCTGTTAGCTGATGTATTCGAAAACTTTCGAAAGACCTGTCTGCAATACTATAAACTTGATCCCTGTCATTATTTCACGTCTCCAGGGCTTTCGTGGGATGCTATGTTAAAGATGACTGACATTAAATTAGAGCTTATGGTTGATATTGATATGTTTCAATTTGTTGAAAAGGGTATGCATGGTGGCATATCATATATAGCCAATCGATACGGAAAGTCAAATAATAAATACATGAAAACATACGATAAGAAGGCGCCCTCAAAGTATATCATTTATCTAGACGCAAACAATCTGTATGGTTGGGCGATGAGTCAATATTTACCAACCGGCGGTTTCAAATGGATGACTAAAAACCAGATTGATAAGATAGACTTAGCCAAGTATAAAGAAGATAGCAATAAAGGTTTAATACTAGAAGTCGACCTGGAATATCCTGAAGAACTACACAACCTCCATAACGACTACCCACTAGGACCGGAAAAGGTTAAAGTAACTGCAAATATGTTGTCTGGGTATTGTAAAAACATCACGAAGAAACATTAAATATCGACTGGTTTAGTTCATAAATTAATACCAACATTAAGCAACAAAGAAAAATACGTGCTTCATTACAGGAACCTTCAACTCTATACAGATCTCGGTTTGAAAATAACTAAAGTCCATCGAGTACTAGAGTTCAATCAGTCCGCATGGTTGAAGCAATATATTGATTTCAACACTCAGAAAAGAACTAATGCAAAAAATGCTTTTGATAAAGACTTTTTTAAATTAATGAACAATTCAGTCTTCAGAAAAACGATGGAAAACATCAGAAAACGAGTAGATGTTAGATTAGTGACCGATGAAAAGAAACTATTAAAAATGGCTGCTAAACCGACATATGTTAGCTGTAAGATCTTCAATGAAAATCTTGTGGCGGTGCATAAAATAAAAGAAACACTTACCCTTAACAGGCCGGCATATATTGGTATTTGCATCTTGGATCTAAGCAAGACGTTAATGTATGATTTTCATTACAACTACATCAAAAATAAATATAATAGCAAAGCCAAATTACTATTCACAGACACAGACAGCTTGACCTATGAAATCGAAGCTGAAGATGTCTACTCAGACTTCTGGAAGGATAAAAATAGATTCGATAACAGTGATTATCCACAAGATTCTCCATATTTTGATAAGACCAATAAAAAGGTCATTGGTAAGTTCAAAGATGAAGCAGCTGGTATTCCAATTTCTGAATTCGTCGGTTTACGGTCTAAGATGTATTCATACATAAAAGAGAAGAATCAATGCGGAAAGACTGCTAAGGGAATTAAGAAGAATGTTATTAAGAATAACATCAAACATGAAGACTATAAAGAAACGTTATTTGGAAATAAACAAATTTATCACACTATGAAAACCATAAGAAGTCAAAACCATAAATTAGGAAGTTATGAAATCAATAAAGTATCACTCAGCTGTTTCGATGATAAGCGGTATATTCATGATAATGGTGTGACAAGCTACGCATACGGACATTATAAAATCTAAAAAAGTTCAGTTAGCTGTTGACGTCACACCATAGTTGTGGTGTTTTTATCGCCTCAAACCCACTGATTTGCCTAGTTCAGGATAGTATTGTGAGTTTTGTTGTATATTTAATTTAAAATACTGCCCTCTTTCTGACCCTTTACCCGAAGAATTAGCATATGAGACAGGAACATTTGTTGGGGGTTTCCCTTTCGAATGAGTCATCAAACTACGTCACTATGTTTTGGGGATTCTAGATTTTTTGCTTTTTACACATGCGTATTAATTTTTATCTTTGAAAATTTCATTTATGTACCACAAGCGTAAAAATGAAAATACAAACGCATATAAAAGGGTTTTTTACACAGATAAATTGTGGCTTGTATACAAAGTACCTAACGATTGGAAAAAGCGGGGTCTTTCGTTAGCGAAATGTATACACAGCCACCCCATGGAATAATGACCCCGCCGTTATTTCATGGGTTAAAAAATAAAAAATCACCCTGAGATGGTGTCG
This sequence comes from Pachyseris speciosa, assembly GCA_016490735.1. NCBI lineage: Eukaryota > Metazoa > Cnidaria > Anthozoa > Scleractinia > Pachyseridae > Pachyseris > Pachyseris speciosa. The sequence goes on along the minus strand of JAEMWC010000148.1, from coordinate 139,687 downwards.
GGCTGTTGGGTAGAGCTATAGTCAAGCTTAGGCTTGTCAGAAGTGCCGGTTCAACCTCAAGCCGGAGGGTGAAAAAAACAAACAATATAACTCAAGGAAAGGATGAAGGGCCTGGCGAAAACAGCTGAGCTCCCCTTTCCTAAATATCACAATATAAAAAGAAAGGATGAAGGGCCTGGCGCAACAGCTGAGCTCCCCTTTCCTAAATATCACAATATGAAAAGAAAGGATGAAGGGCCTGGCGAAACAGCTGAGCTCCCCTTTCCTAAATATCACAATATAAAAAGAAAGGATGAAGGGCCTGGCGAAAACAGCTGAGCTCCCCTTTCCTACATTTAAAAAACAAAACCTCTCATGAGGGACGGGTGGTAATTCAAATTCCAAATTATTTTTTTTTCTGCATCTTTAATTGCTTCAACAAATTCAAAGGTAATTTGTCTTACTTCTCTTTGCCAAACAGGCATTGAAAAAATTATTTGAAAAACATGACAAAAATGCATTGAAACTATTAAATTTGTTGCAAAGATTTTTAAATGCACAGGAATATAAATATAAGCTGACCAGTTTTTCTATTAGTCGAAAAGCATGCTTCGCATACTTTTCAACTATACAAAAACTCCCCCAGTCAGCTGCGTTTTTAACGCTTTTCCTCCCCTGCTTAAGCTACGCTCTGCGCTGCTGAAAAGCTAAACGCAGCTTCGCTTGGAGCCATGTGCTGAAAAAAGGTTATGGAAAAATTATTTGAAAAACTATATAAAAAATTATTTGAAAATGGTCTGGAACCCCCAAGTACAATACTACTAATTATCCGCCCAAATATGCCCAAAAATCACCAAAAATTCACAAAATATCCCACATTACAGCTTCGTGGGATGAGCATAGGGATTTTGGATTGCTTGAAATGTGAACAAGATATCAACGTCAAATTTGTGTCAAGTGACGCAAAAACGGTGTTTAAGTCCCGCCTTAAGTCCTGCCTTAAGCCAACAGCTAAGAAAGACCATTATGAGGTTTTTCACATTAATTTTTTAATCTTAGGGTAATCCACATTAAAGCGAACGAGTTGCATACTTTTATCACTTTTACTGTAATTTTGTTTCAAGGTGGTTTTATACAATAGAAAATGTATGGAAATCATAGGTTGTTTTGCTAAAAGTGAACTGAGGGGAGTATTAAATCTCTTATATCTTCAAAGAGTTTGATCGGGAACTGGGTATTGTTATGCATGCATCTTGTCACATGACAGCTGGTCACGTGGCTATAACTTTGCTTGTTTGAATGCACTCTCTCGTCGGCTGATTTACTTTGGAATGTGTCAAAATTGCCCTAAATTACTGTGTTTTGGGTCATTTGCTGGTGCCGGAGCTCGTCATCAAGGGCTGAGAAGGCTTAAACCTTGCCAATTCCAAAGAACCGCTTATTGGCACTGCAATACAACAAACTTTGTTCGAATGCTCACTTTAATCTGCTGACAGTTTGTTGTTCATGGACAAGGGGCCTAAAAGCAGATGTGCCTTGTCTCACCAGGCTCCAATGTTCACTGGTGGAAGTTTCATTCAATACTTAAGGTGCCCGAACAACTTTTGGTGCAGGATTGCAGCCCGGTCTGAGACTTTTTCAGAAGATGGTAAATTGTTCTGGAGTAGCCTTTCCCGCTCAAAGAGATGTGGAATCTCCCAGGATGCAACGGGGTCAGATTCTTGCTGTTTGGCTGCTTAAAAAGGGAGCTGATAGAGGTCTTGTTTGCCTTGTTTACAAACTTCCTCTTTAATTTGGAAGCAGAACAGCTGTTTTGCAATGTTTACTTTCTGAATAAAGGAAAAAAGATTTGTCAAGACTGCTCGTTTGTGAGGTAAGATTATCATTTAATTTTTACACTGTTTTGGAGCTGATATGTTATTTTCATTCCATTTCTATTTCTTTTTGAGTTTTTCCGTTTCCTTCATGAGTAACAAACACTTTTGCACTCATATTATTGGGCAAGATGGCAAAATCTGACCACAACAATTTTTTCTTGACCCTATGCAGCTTTGAAATTTGAAACTGGCATGGAATTTGTAATGGACCAGAACAAAGCCAATCTTTTGACTTGTTCTTTGATAACATTCGAAAGATTGCTGGTAGGTATAGGCCAAAAACAGCTACTTTTGGCAAAGTAAAACTTTCAAGATTTTCTCTCTGCAAATAACTAGAGTCAGTCCACAAGTTTAGGTCCACAGCATGGATCAATGCAAACATAATTTGTAAAAAAATGTCGCTTGCCCCCTTGCCTAAGTGCTTTTGCTCATTTATTGTTACCGAGGAAGCACTATTAAAGAATCTGACAAAAGCTTGTTCTGTTACCATGGCAACAAGAAACTCAAACATCATTGTGTTTGTCATCATTCGTGGCAACGAGTTGATTGATGGTGGTTTCTACTGAGTTAGTTCAATTTTAGAGAAAAAGGTGGTCTTGAGTGGAAGACCCCCTTAACTCGTTCTTGTTCGCCATTTTGTATGTGTTTTTCTGTAATTTTCAAGGGTTTGAGGTCAAGTCGATCGGGTTATTCCATATAAGAGGTTACCACGGAGATTTCGCTGGTCCACAACATCGAAGGCTCTATCTTTTATGTCACACTTGTCACGCTAGCTGTTGTTTATTTGTAAGCAATCACTCAGCTACAACTCGTTACGTATTTGATTTATAAGTGTGTTTTTGGAGCCATTTTCCACCTCAGAAGCCCTCTGGCTGGCATCATAAAGCTGGGTTGGTGGGTAGAGACAATCCCCCGAAAGAAGACAGAAGTGTGAAGCAATTTCACACCAAGTGAGCTGCCGAAAGGTTTCGATCGAGTCATGGTGATTCACGAAGTGGAGTTGTGTTCCTAGCCATTCTGTGAGTAGATTCTGGGACGTGGCATGGCAATTTTGGCGAGTTTTGACTTGTAAATAATGCACTCGGTGCAATATTTTGCCAGCAGGACCGGGTGGCTCGACACTTATAAAAAATGTCTGAAATGGAAATTGGCGGACTAACACGCGGCAGTTATCCAAGTATATCCCAGAATTCCTCTGGGTCACAAATACGAACATGTGAGACCAGTGAGAGCAACTGAAATGAAATAGCGTTACCAGATCGGGCTAAGAAAGTGAGCGGGCAAATTGGAAAAGATTGCAAGAAGTTGAGTCGAAGTTTACTGCCAATGTGGACTTTTAGCTTGAAGAGGGTTTTTTGTCTTCAAAACTTCAAAACAAAGTTGCTTATTTTTGGTGTTGTCCTAGAGCGTTTTTTGCTTTTGCAACAGAATAAAAGGTCATATTCAAGAAAAATCGGTACTTTTAATACGTTTATGGAGTGATAAATAAAGTCTGCGAAACTCAGTATTTGGCACTAATAATGGCCCATTTCAAACATAGTCCAGGACTTGGAAAAGTTACAGGTTTTCAAAGCACTGGTCTTCAGCAACTGGTAAATTGCATAGCCGGACAAGAATGAGTTAAGGTGGGACTTAAGGTGAATTGGAGTGAAATTTTAAAGAGTTTAAAGAAGGGATTAAAATGTACAAAAATGTTTTGAAACACCACCAGACAGTTGACACCCCACAAGGGCACTGAAGGTTGCTGGGGAACTGTTTTGGTGTCCATCTACTAATTTTCCACTTCAAATTCGGCTACGAGCTAAACATGTTGGCGAAGAAGCTTACAAAGCTTTCAGAGAACAGCATCTCGAATGTGATCTGCCAAATGTAAAATTCCACAACACCTTTACTGACCTCAACAAGAAGATAAAAGTTAAAGCTTCTAACAATCAAGAAGTTGTTCTTAAAGCCGAGAGAAGATTGTTTGCACAAATGATTGTGATCGCAGAGAGCAGAAACTTGCAGATGAGTGAAGTCCTCGCCCATCCTCTCGGACCACTCCCATGGACACTGGCTAAGCCAGGTGGCACGTTGCACAAGACGAATAAAGGCTCCTTGGCAAAGGAACTCCAGAAGAATGTACAAGCAGCAGATGTTATTCCCCAACCCTCAGCATGCTTGATAGATGGCATGGCTTTAGTTTATCGTCTAAAGGGTGACCAGAAAACATTTGCTAAGATTGCAGAGTCTCTACTTAGCATGGCGTTAAACAAAGGCACTTTGAGCGACAGAATTAATGTTGTATTTGATGATTACTGAGACAATTCAATAAAGAGAGCGGAATGAGAGAACAGAGGGGAAGATTCAGGAAGCAAGTTTCGTAACCTCCAAGTAGATCACCAGGTCAAACAATGGCGAAACTTCCTGTACCATTCACGGAACAAGCAAGCATTGATAGTCTTGTGACTAAGGAATGGCAGAAGGAAGAGTATGCAGACCAATTATCAGGGATGAGCCTACCAGTTGTCATCTGGAGTGGTTGAACGTCTGACTGATCTTGACTCATTTCAAGAATAAGCGGACACCAGGTTACTGTTGCATGCAGCTCATGCCACAAGATCAAAGTTTGTTGCGGTAATAATGGTATCAGAAGATAAAGATGTTTGATACTGTGCTTGGCCTTGGAGAGTTTTATTCCGTCCTCCATGTTCATCAATTGCAGTTCCCAGACAAGAGTAAAGTACTTAGATGTTTCAAGGATAGTATTCTATTTCACAACACTCCCACTCATACTCAGTTGAAACAAGGTATGGGAATAATGATTGACCAGCGGCCTAAGCCAAGCTGTTCGAGCTTGGCTTAGGAAGGGGCAGTTAGTGGTGCGACCCGAGCGATGGGGTGGGAGGGTGAGCCATTCCCTTCCCCTCGTTCCGCTGGAAAACTGAGTGTGAGTGGAGTTGACAGTCCGCTCGCTATTTATAACACTGCTCTTACGTAATCATCGCGAAATATTCTCACTTGGCATTATTGGCTGCATTCTTGAAGCATGTTTCAAATTTGCATATGATTAGGAGTATTATGAATAGTATTCTATTTCACAACACTCCCACTCATACTCAGTTGAAACAAGGTATGGGAATAATGATTGACCAGTGCTCCCTCACCATCTGTCTCCCTTTCTAGGAAGAATACTCTCCGAAAAAGCAATCACTCCTTCATCAATCCCCATTTTTTGGAGTCCCCCATTCTCCATTACTCATTTCCCATATAAATAAAAAATAGAACAAGCTGGGTGAGCAAAACGATGGTGTATTTACTAACTAGTTCAGTATTACACGTTGCGATAAACCTCTGGGGCACGTCCTCTTGGTAGAGTTACGAGTTGTGTTTCTACAGGATGAGATGTTTTCTGTGAGGTAGCAGCAGGGAATGCACAGACAAACAGCTTAAGCTCATTTGTATCCTTCCATGGAGTGGCAACTACGTCTACCGATGTTTCCGCCAATCTGGCTGAGGCCCCACTCGGGTTTAAGACCTTAGCCAATTGTAGATAGTCCAATGCCGTATGGCGTCGCACCCAGCCAACGTGCTCCATTATTTCAGAGAGATCAGCACCTGTTAGTGCTAAGGTAATTGCGCAGCCTGATCGAAAGCCATGAGAGTGTCTCTCCTTCGTCAGCTTTCATTTGCTTTAGGTACAGTTTCAGGTGAGCTTCTGCAATAGCGGAACTAAAGGGTGCATCCCTTACTCCATTGTCGGTGGTCGTAGGGCGGAACAAATAGCTGGTAGTCAGGTTGATGCCAATTTGTCTCGCGACATCCATATACAGTTCTTTTCCTCTGATGGGGAAAATTGCTGTTTGTGGATTTCTTCGAATTCCAAACACATTCTGATCACCGTCTCTAAGTGTTTCCCCCCAAATATGATTAAATAAAAAACCATCATCGTTTGGAAATCTTAGAATTTCCGGCGTTTTGACTTGGCCTAGGTCACCGGGCCGGTCGCCACTAAAGAAGGCTGTTTTGAAATACGCCTGATCACGCGCCACAATAAAGCCCTCAATATTGCTTTTCGCATTTCCCAGAGATCTTTGCAGGTGTTCTGCCAAGCGTGTGAGTTTGTCTACGAAGAAAGGTGTTGCCTGCTTTGGAGTCACCCTTGCCTGCAATTGTTCAGCTGTGACTAGACGGAGATAATCCTTGACAAGCTTATCAGGGGAAGGGTTGCCCAGTCCGAGCCACCTGTCCCACTCTCCATCCCTGCCATTTGCATGAAAAATTGATCTCAATTTCCCAATGTAGGAGTCTACCGTTTTGTAAGATAGTCTCATAGGACAACCGCAGGGGTGTTTCCCCCGTTGACCCATGAAGGTACAACTATTACGGTGGACCTGTGTCCTTCCATGTTTATCTTTATAAACTAGAAAATGACACAGGTCACGTGGAGTGACCGTGGCAAGTGTGACATAGCCTGGCAGGGCGGAAAGGAAACCCCTCGAGCTCCTTTTGAAGTGAATCCTTCTGTTTGGTGTAGCTAGTGGCTTTGTCATAGTTGAAAAGCTGCTGGACTCGGGCGTCAATGGCGGCTAGGTCCACAGACACTTCTCCAACCGTAGCTGCCCTTAAGATCTTTCGGTTATAGCCCGCACCGCTGACAGAAGCGAAAGTTGAAATCATTTGAGTGCTGACAAATAGGGCATCGGACGGAAGCCACGAACATTTTGGCTACCACCGGGAGTTGCTAGAAGGCAGGCAAAAGGAAGAGTCAAAAGCAAAGTTCTCTATTGCAATGAGATTATTATTCGTACAAGCAAAGGCATATATACAAGAGTATGATTTCACTACTGCTTATCTCGTGTAATTATTTATTGAGTTCTCTGTGATGATGGGTCCAGTTATCTGTATGGTTATAAGAAGTCTTCACTTCTTGCTGCCTTCGTTGTGTCGCCCTGGGGGAACTATATAGTTCAAACTGCTTTTGCTCCAGTCATGTCCAGCAATATGAACCACAAGGGTTGTTTTTGTGTGTGTGTGTGTGTGTGTTCTAGAAGTGTACAGCAAATGCCCAGAGGTCGCCAGGGATGCCGCTTTTTATGGGGCACCCAGCCACGCTCTTATGGAAGTAGCAGGGCATCTGTATGCCCCATAGAAGCCAACTTCCGAGCCTTAATTTCTTTCCTCGTAACCATAGGCCACCAGTATTTCCTTGGATAAGTGTCCATGACGACAAGTGTAAAGGGTTGCTTGTAGTTTCCCAAGAATTTCAGTACTGGTCCAACCAATATAGAAGGAGGGAAAACATAGGGGTGGGACATGATAGCGCCATGTTGTGAAAGATCTTGCGCAAACAAGTTCACCCCTGCAGAATCGGGTGAGGGTACTGGTGTAAAGTGGGGCAGACTATTACCCATCCGATCTTTCATTGCATTTGAGTCTAGGGACATAAGGTCGCAAGAGTGTCCCTTATCTCCCCCAGGTCTACCCTGACAGCTTATTGTCGAAGACTGAGAGATGGCGCATCAGCTGGGTTTTCACCAGATGGAATGTAGGACAGGTGTAGGGAGATGTTCAATCATGCAGTTGTAAAGAACAGCGTCTTTAACGCGGCATTGAGCTCTAAACTTCTCCCCCTCTGGTTGTTCCAGGCGTCTACCACTGCCTTGTTATCCACTTGGGCATCCACTCTTGTATTCTGTAACTGCTGCGCAAAAGACGTTAGCACTTTGTCGACAGCTATCGCCTCCTTTGTTGAGATCTCCAAGTGATGCTGGTCTTTGGTTCAGTACTTGGAGACCTGGTCGTTAAATGGGGCTAAAATGGATCCACCCCAACCTGAGTTGGAAGCATTGGTAGCTATCACCACTCTAACGTGACGCTCCTCTCTCCACGGCCAGGGGTCGTCCCACCCTTCCGAAAACAACCAGTGCTCTATTTCGTCTCGAAGCTTTCTTGTTAACGGCAGCAGTTTCGAGTGGTTAGCCTTGAATCATTGGCCTCTTGAGATGGCGGCGTTCATCTATCGTGTAAAAAGCTTAGCTGCTGGGACAACAAGGCTGAAGGTTACACATTTTCCCGCGAAACGCTGCAAGGTTTTCACTGTGACAAAGGGCTTTCCGCGCAAGTTCTTAACAAGAGCAAAAAAGCTCTGGCTCTTCTCAGGTTTTAGATGAAATACCTCCCGCAGAGTCAGAGAGGAAACCAAGGTATGGGACCATCTGACCGGGGACTAGAACAGACTTTGCCAATCCCAGGAAGTACCTGAGTCTCACGAGGAGATAGGCCACTAGGAATACCGCTGACTCCGCAGCTGCACGGTGATGCGCATCACCATTATCTATAGTGCAGTATTCACCCTTATCAAAAGAGGGACTTGTAGTTCTCCATTGTGCTGGTCATCGATGTATAATGAGCAGGGTATGCCTATTGACTGGAACAAATTTGATGCTAAGAGTCCTGTGGTGTGGTATACATAAGGTGAGAGCTTCCATTCGAACAGGAGCGTATTGTACGTGAAGTACCATCCTCCCCACTGGATACCAAAGAAGGTGCAGCTCTCCTCAGTAAGGAGGATGTGGTCGTAACCTGACTTGTCATCTAAAATGGTCTGGTACATGTCTCTCTGCACATATCGAGGAAGATCTGAAACAGAGTCTAGAGAAAACAGCATGTCACACATCCATAGATTTAAGTAACGCGCATCGTGACAAAGTCTTGGCTTTCTGGGCTCGACTGTCAAGGGCAAAACAACGTGCGGCTGATAAACCACACCCACTTTCCCGACTATGGTGATTGCACCACATTTTATGCAATTGATAAGGGTTTTCTGCACAAACTGAGTGAAAGGCTTGCATGACGTATTGTTTTTGAATGTTTTAGCGGGCGGTCTGCCTGAGTCATAGGAACTCCCTTGAAAGTCTCCTTTAAAATGACGAAAATTTGGTGCAATGGAGAACTTATCTTGTATCCATCCAAGTACCTCTTCGTGCTTTGGGGAGGGGGTTCGGTGGGAAATCTCCTCCCAATACATGTAATTATTATGTAACTCCCCTGCCTTGAAGTTAGCTGGGTCACAGAAAACCAGATCTGTTAGTTTACCACGAGCTTCCCCTTCCTCGACCAGTCTAGCTTTCTTATGATCGGCCGTCATTTCATTGGCGGACTTGGCAGGGTTTCCAAAGAAGTCGATCCATGATACCGAGCGATCATAGCTATCATAGTCGAGGAGAGACTCGATTTCATGATCAAAGTCCCCGTTCTTTTCCCAAGTCCATGTAAGGTGCTACAGGAAGTAACGAGAGCAAAAACAGTAAAATTAGAGGAAGACATCTCCCTTCTTTTTTTTTTTCTTTTGGTTTAAAGGACAACCAAGAACCTCGCCAAGTCGACAATGAAATAACAGCTCTGACCTAGCGCATTTGCCAGGGGGGTTTCAGAAAACTAGATAACCCATTTTCAAAACTGTTATCCCAGTGTGACTTATGAAAGAAAGATAATCTTACTTATGTAACAATCAGGCAGCTTTATTATTATGGTATAACCAACACCGTTAATACATTTGGCATTCAAAGTGGTTCATCAACACAATTAATACATTTGTCATTCAGAACGGGTCCTTGTTAATTCTTCTTAGCCCTTAAATCCTTGTCTTTATCGATAGATTTCTTATTTGGATAGTTAGCCCTATAATGGCCGGGTTCACCACAGTCAAAACACTTCACTTGTGATAGGTCCACCGATTATTCTGTTGCCCTTGTGGTCTTTTATACGGTGCAGAGTAGTTATTACCACACCGTGGTGTGGATTGTTGGCGGTATGTTTTAGCGACCTTTGATTCAATGTCCAGCACTTTCTCATGGTCCTTATCTCCAATAAGGCGAGCTACTAGACTGTGGAACTGAATTTTCGGGACATCAATGTTACTATGGGCGGCTTGGTACGCCAAACGATAGTAGTTAGACTTCTCATGGCGTTTGTCGCTGGCTGTGTTCTGTAGGGTTTCCGGCATTTCTAATGCCTCATACTTGTTGAATTCAGTAAGAGGACACGTCGTGTATGCCAATATCTGTCTAACTACCGCTTCGACCGACGCCTTGGTTACCGATTCCAAGGACTCTTTAAGGATTTTCACTTCATCTCTCAATTTCTACAAGAATAATAAAACAAAAAACGCGAGCAGTCAATACCCATGATACATATCATTATGTCGCATGTGAATAGTGTCTAATGAAACACTGTTTTGTATTTGGCTTACGTAACAAGCCACAAATTTGCATCCCGCAGTTTTTTAAAAGGATAATAGGAAATATTTCCTTTGTTTAACCGCCAAAGAAGTGTGTTCATTATTTGTTTTGTACAAAGCAATGCACTTTGTTTTTGCTACTTCTTTGCCCATAATTAGCATTTGGTTTCCATCAAATGATCATGTTACGAACAAAGCAAAACATTTCTTTGCTTTCCCCCGTCCATAATCAGCGTTCGATGGAAATTGAACCATCATTCTACTAACACAGCAATACATTTCCTTGCTTTCTCCTGTCCGTAATCAGCATTTGATTTCCATTGAACCATCATTTTACGAACAAAGCAATACACTTCCTTGCCTTCCTACGTCCGCTCAGCGCTCGACATTCATCGAACCATCATTTGACGAACAAAGCAATACATTTCTTCACTTCCTCCTGTCCGTAAGCTGCGTTCGACTTTCATCGAAGATCATTTTACGGGCAAAGCAATACATTTCGTTGCCTTCTTCCGTCCGTGATTAACGTTCGATTTCCATCGAACCATCACTTTACAAACAAAGCCAAAGTCTTCCTCGCTTTCTTCCGCCCGCAATCAACGTTCGACTTTTATCGAGTCATCATTTTACGAATGATACCACACCCAGGCGATTCCAGTTACCGTCCACCAGCATTTCCAGCGCTGCTTTGCTCCGCTGGATCATGAGAAACGGTTCATGGTTTCTTAAAAGGAAGAGAAACAAGAGGGAACGTAAATCATGACTGTGTGGTAAAAGAATAATCACCTCTAGTTCCTGTTGGTTCACAGCAGGAACTGCCCCTGCTTGAGTGGCTGGCTGGAGTTGTTCTGCAGGAGAAGGTTCATCAGGTGCGGCATTCGGCGCCGCCAGCAATTCGGGATTTGGATGTTGTATAAGGTTTGCGTCCGCCATCTATCGCGAGGGTCGTACCGCCAACAAGAAACTTCAAGAGTGACCTTCCCCTCGTTCCGCTGGAAAACTGAGTGTGAGTGGAGTTGACAGTCCGCTCGCTATTTATAACACTGCTCTTATGTAATCATCGTGAAATATTCTCACTTGGCCTAATTGGCTGCATTGTTGAAGCATGTTTCAAATTTGCATATCATTAGGAGTATTATGAATAGTTGAGCGAATTGGAGCAATTACTTGCAGATCATTGCCGTGATTCCATGCGTTTACTGGCTGTGATACAGTTAGTGCGTTTAAGGGACTAGGGAAGGTACTAGTGTTTCGGATCATGTTGTGGCACAAGATCAAGGGTTCCAGGAAGTATTCCAGGACTTCGAAGGGAATGGCAGCTATCTAACAAGCTTTACCGTGACCTCCAGAAGTTCACCTGTGCTATGTACTGCAAGAATGCGGGAACAAAATAATAAAGTCAATGAGCTGCAATACCGGTTGTTCTGCTTGAAGAAAAGGGATGTTGATTTCAATCAGCTACCTCCCTACGATGACCTACTCCACAAGCATTCGCCTAGAGCTAACTACCAGGCCACAATTTGGAAACGAAGTCTTCAACGGTGCCCTGAAATACCTTCACCTCTTGGATGTGGCTGGTGCACTGTGTTTACGAGAAACAATTAAGTATAAGCTATTAATTAGTAAGACTTGTTTTGTATCGTATAGGTGTCGCCCCTACTGGGAAAATCGAACAATAAGCAATTAAGTGTTTAGTGTCGTTAGCTATAAAAGCGTACAATAATTATTCAAGTCAGTCGTTTTCCATCGTTCGTCAGTTTAGTTTTCATACATATTCGATCGAGTTTATATGAGTTTAACATTGGGGATTTTTTTCGCTAGGATTATATTTTCATTTCAATTTCGTTTCGTTTGTATACACCTTCGTTAGTTCTTTGAGGTCTTCAAATAGATTTTTTATTTTCAAGTTGGAGAAATTGTTCTTGTGATATCACCAGACGCCCTCGTGGCCAGTGGCCTCTCGGTCGAGCAATCAAAGTTTATCCTGGTGAAGATGGAAGTGTGAGAGTTGCTAAAGTTCAAGTTGGACGTAACACTCTCACTCAAAGTATCTCCAAGCTGTGTCCCTTAGAAGTTTGTGATCAATCAAATGGAGTTTTTACGAGAATTTGTGGCAAAGCTAAATACAAGAAACACTTTACGTTTAAGTGACTATTCTTTAACTGACTCTTTTTGTCAAGAAACTTTTTCTCGCATGTACACGTTAGTCGATACGCAACAATGTGCATATGAAGGAGGGGGAGAATGTTTACGAGAAACAATAATATTATTAAGTATAAGCTATTAATTAGTAGGACTTGTTTTGTATCGTATAGGTGTCGCCCCTACTGGGAAAATTGAACAATAAGCAATCAAGTGTTTAGTGTCGTTAGCTATAAAAGTGGACAGTAATTATTCAAGTCAGTCATTTTCCATCGTTCGTCAGTTTAGTTTTCATACGTATTTGATCAAGTTTATGAGTATAACATAAGGGATTTTTTCACTAGGATTATAGTTTCGTGTCGTTTGTATACAGCTTCGTTAGTTCTTTGAGGTCTTCGAATAGATTTATGTAAAAATGTAATAGGTTAAGATATCGTCTGAACATCTGATAACAGAGTGAGGTTCGTTGTTTTAGCAAGATGTCCGAGGACCAAGTGGAAGAGCCGGCAGAAGATTCTCAGGACCACTTGGAAACGTTTAAAGAAAAAAATGTACGGTGAAAACAAAGTTTACTCGAGCCAGACGAAAGCTGTTATCATTAATCGACGATGATCACCTAAATGAATGTGAAATGAATGTGAAAGACTTGATTTGGCTCTAGAGGTGGCTTTGCGTGTTATGAACCTTGCGGAAGGATATTCGTGTTGAGGACGTCGATATAATTGAAAGAAAATCGGCAAAGAAATGGAACAGTTAGAAAGCGAATTCACTGATGCCCAGAACAGAGCACAAGAATATTTGGATAAAAGATCGGAATCATCGACTTCAGAATCTGTGCTAAGTAAAGCAGAGAGTGGTCAGTGTAAAGAAATTGAATTCCAACCACACCCAGTTTCTTGAGAGCTTCAAGACCCATGCGAGTGGAAATACAATTTGCACGAGCCACATCCAGATTCAAGAGAGCTTCAAGATCATTACAAATGGCCACACACTGATTTATATCAGGACGATCTAAAATCCTGTCAATTTACTCCGGTACCGACAAACCTCTCTGGTAAAAGCTGAGCTGATGCTCCCGCAGTGACCATTGGGCGTGACATGTGGACTCAACTTAAGCGTGTTGCTATACCAGTATTTTCTGGAAACAAGAAGACCTATGAGAGTTGGAAAGCAGCATTCGTTGCCTGCATTGACAAAGCACCCGTGACGCCAGAATATAAACTCCTTCAGTTACAGCAGTACTTATCGGGAGAGGCCCTGAAGACTATCGAGAACTTAGGGCATTCAGGATACGCTTTCGAAGCTGCAAAAGAAAGACTAGAACACAAGGCGGCCAACGGTGTCAAATTGCCATAAAGCTGGAGGAAATGGAAAATTTCAAACCCCTTCGACCCGACAACACAAAAGATATGGAAGACTTTGCGGATCTGTTGGACATTGCAGTTATTAATCTTAAGGAGGCGGGAAGATCTGCAGAGCTTGCAGACGGGTCCCTGTATTTGAAACTGCAAAAGAAGATGACAGAGCCAATGCTTGCACGCTATCATCGCTGGGTCTACGTGAATTTTAAGATCGAATCCGTAGAAACTGCAAGAGCGGGTCATACAAGAATCACAGTTTGATACCATTGCGCATGAAACCGTGAAAGGTCTTACCAAAGGAGACTGGTGCCCTACATTTCAATGCAAGATAAACACGTTTTTCACAAAGCCTTCAATCACCAATCACAAGCAGCGACAATGTCCGGTTTGTAGCAAACACCATGGCGTTTGGAACTGCGACTTGTACCAGAACCTAATCGCTGGGAAGTGGCAAAACAATTCAAGTTATGCTATCGATCACCAAGGAAGCTTATGTTGTCGTAGCAAAGTTCAAAGTGCGAACATCAGAAATCCAGTTCAGTCATCAGCAGTGGAGTTGAATACAGCGAGAGGAAGGGTGGAGTGCTTACCAAGGTCGTCGGTTGTCCCTCCTAACAATGCTGGGACATCCCAACTGATTACAGAGGGGGAGCAGGGAAACATCACTGGGAGATCGATGACCACAGTAGCCCATAACGAATCAAAGGCATCTGTTTTTGTTGCACTCCAGACCGTTCCTGTGATCTTCAAAAATGGCAATCGGCGAATAGAAATGAACACCCTGCTGGACAATGCCTGTACAAGGACTTACCTCAATTCCGATGTTGCAGCTCAATTAGGCCTACAGGGGGAATACCAAAGAGTGATAGTGAACGTGCTGAATGGAAGAGTTGAGACTTTTGAAACAATGCCTGTATAACTTGAAGTGGAGAGTAAGATGGTCAGTTTACAGGAAAAATCAGCGCACTCACTACAGACCAAGTTACTGGAAACTTGCGAATTATCAACTGGGGAAAAGAGTTGAGCAAGTGGAAACATCTCCAAGGAATTAAATTTCCAAAACAGAGTACCGCATGACCGATCGTTGATATCCTGATTGGTATCGAT
>JAEMWC010000148.1:97500-117500 GCA_016490735.1 Pachyseris speciosa | reverse complement strand
GATAGAGGGCCAGACTGCTAACATCTTGACTTCGCAAACGGGACTTTGAGCGCGAAGCTCAATGAGTTTGCTGGAATTAAAAAAGTATCTGATGAGTCTCTTGGCCGAGACGAAACGCCGCATCATACCAGTCACGAAATTTAAATTCTTCACAAGTACTTGACAATTTTTATTGCATATGTTAATTTCATCAGTTATATTCGTTCTCGTACCTTTTTCAAATTCATTCACACTGTGTTTCCCATCATGTCAGCATTGGCAAGCGTTTTCGTTGCCTTTATTTTCCTTTCACTTTTTTCTTTTTTGTACGCTTTCCTTATGTTATTTGTCCTCACTCATATATTTCTTGTTCTTAGGTATTTACGAATAAATACGTGAAATACAATGCTGACGAAGTTTAAGTTCTGCTTCGGTTGCCCTTGTGCAGAAACAGCATATATTTTAAAATTTGTAAAATTAGATTTTTTTCTCTTTTTTCTGTTTTCTTTTTGTGGTTTACCTGAAAACTAGTTGGTGCTTTGCAGATTTTGCAGGTCATATCCGTAGGATGCACCTAAAATAGCTAAGCATATCACCACATTAAATACTGTATTGTATATGTTAAGAGGTTGAAAAGCGTGGCTTGTACTCATCCCTACATTTTTGTATGTTGACGTTTTAGACCTAAGGTTAGAAGATTCAAGTGAGGAAGAAGACTCAAGCAATGAAGCTGAGGTGGAGATTGATGAAGAGACCATTATCAAATATTATTTTCAACGTGGTTTTAGTTATGAAGAAATAATTCATTTCATTGCTAAGCGTCATGACCATGAAATAAGTAACAGCACACTTTTAAGGCGATTAAAGACATATGGACTCAAGAGGAGGGGTCTTTGTAAGGCGGATGATTCTGGTGAGGTTTTAGAGGCAGTTAGACAACGTATCATTGAGATTATCCATGGACCTGGATCATGTGGGGGATACAGGACGGTATGGCACACCTTAAAGATGGGAGGTTTGAATGTTCCTCAAATAATAGTAGAAGATATATTATATTAAAAGAGGTAGATCCAGACGGTTGCCAGTTCAGGAAAGCTCACCGGTTGAAGAGAAGGACTTATCACTGTCTTGGTCCAAATGATACCTGGCACATAGATGGTTATGACAAACTGAAGCCCTTTGGGTTTCCCATACTTGGGGCTATAGATGGCTTCAGCCGGAAAATATTATGGCTTGAGGTTACCAGGTCCAACAACATTGCCACTTACTTCATAAGCACTGTAAAGGAATTGAAGGGGTGCTCTAGACAGCTAATTACAGATCTTGGCACGGAAAACGGATTCGCAGCATCAATGCAGTGTTATTTTCACGATGATGCAGATGCCCACCGTTACGTCTCATCACCTAGAAACCAAAGAATTGAAGGGTGGTGGTCGTTTTATTCACGGAACAGGTCAATATGGTGGCGCAATTTTTTCCAAGATTTGGAATTTGAGGGTGTCTTGGACTCTTCTTCTAAATTAAGTATGGAATGTTTGTGGTACTGTTTTGCACCAGTTATCCAGAAAGACCTTGACATTGTTAAAGAACACTGGAATAACCACAGAATTAGGAAAAGTAGGCACAACACTGTCCCTGGTAGACAAGATTCACTATTGTATTTGCCCGAGTTTCATGGGGCTGTTGGAAACCTTCTTCTTAATGTTCCTCAGTCAGAAATTGATTATGTATCTCAGCACATAATTCAGAGGAGAAGTGTTAATGAATATCAAGATTACTTTGATTATGTTAGAAATGCCCTGGGAATCAGCCTTCCAAACGACTGGCAAGAGGCAGAGAGACTTTATCGCAAACTTTTAACTGGCTGTAAATGGTGCTTAATTGCTAAAATTCAGTCTAAAATCACTTTAGATATTGTTTGAGATTTCTCATTTGAAGCAAGTTATGCCTTGTTTTTTTGTCCAAAATCACACAAACTGTCACTTGGTGTTAACATTATTGTACAGTGTATCTGCCATTAAGTCAATCATCGAAGGCTACTGCTAGGTTAAAAAAACAAAAGGTTATTAAAGGAAAGTGACTCAAGAAGACTTCATGATCAAAATACAACAAATATAACTTTAAATAACATTAACTTGTGGTTGAATCACAGACCTGTTCTGGCAACAACAGAAATAAGGTCATGTAACATTTCAACATTATTTTGTTTTCAGTAATAAAGAACTCAACAGTCTAGATTATGGCCTCCTTCTAAGATTGCTAAAAAGATACACAAAAAAACATGAAGAGGAAAAAGAGCTGAAAATGCTTAGGTAGTTCATGAACATTTCATCAATAAACAGTACCAACGCTTTGCCCCTCCTAAATAACAAATGTCATTTTAACCCAAACAACTAAACTTCGACGTCTTTAAAACTCTATAACAATGTCATAACTGTCGTGAAAACAACATCTGTTCGTCCTGTAAATCTCTTCACAATGGACCCTGATGATAATAATAATAGCACTAAATGCATTAAGCCATACCAAACGATTGTCCCTTGGATAGAGCTAACATGAAGACTTCATTGAAAGCTTCCTGTGTTTTCATGTGTGCTACGGGGAAAGTCACTTCTTTTGAACAAGCTCTAACTACTGGGAAACAAATTTGGTGCTTTGGATTCCTAATAAGACAATCATGATCAAATTTGACAGTTATTGATATTTGTTCTCCACTGATGGGCTTGTGCTTCTGGCCAGTCAACCATCCCAAAACACCTGCTGGTGTTAGGTCAGGAAGGAGCAAGTCCTCCTTTGATCCTGCAGCTTCCTTGCCTGTGTCCTCACAACTTACCATTGCCTCTGCGTAGCCAGAACAATTAACATTTGGATCATCTTCAAGGCGAAAGAGGAAATCCTGAAGAAGATCCATTGTGGACTCTTCAACTTTCCTTCGCAAGCTTCCTTCCTCAGCATGTTCTGGGTGCAGTGATGAAAACAAGTAATTTGCATCAACTGCATCATTGTTACCTGCATATTTCACAAAGAGTGGCTTGCAAGCTTCTGGATGGGTTTGGATGATGTCCTTCTAACCCATTCAGGAATTCCTTGAGGTAAACAAGCCTCTTGTTCACTAAACTGATTGTTACAGAACTTAGGATCTCTTCAATGTGAGAAGTGTCGACAGTTCCTGTGTACCCATGCTCAATAATAGTGTCGGTGTGTGCCATTATGTCCTCTTTAATTGCATTCAGTAATTCTCTGTCAGATGTCGTCAGATGCTTTTCACTGTCAAGTTGCTGGAGAGGAACATTTGGATCTGCCATTACGCCATAGACGCTTCCCTCCAGGAAACATGGTGCTGGCCCACCTTGGGCTATACTTGCAGCCACAATCTCTCCACAGGCTTTGAAGGTTCCATTATGAACATGGAATGTGAATCCAATGGCTGCCCATTTGGGAAGATGACAGAGCCAATGTTAGGAAGAGTGATTGTAAAGAACTCCTTTGCCATTGCCCCAGAATCAATTCCTTGCTCCCCATTGAAGTGGACTCTCACAATTTTCTTCGTGTTACCAGTGTTCTTTTTCACTTCTCTTGTCCATATTGATAGTGTCCTGTCTAGGGGGCACCTCTTCTTATCACAGTGAAAAAGTACTTGACTCGTCTACCTGTCTACCTAAATAGGTTACCACCAAAGATGAATCGCTGATTGTCATGTTTTCATCCTTACGAGTGATATCCTCCACATCATAACACCTTTGAAGATGAAAAGCTAAGTTTTCATCTTCCTTGAGCTGCTGAAGCTGCTGAACATGTTCCATATCCACATCATGTTTAGATTGATCACATTCATGCTTATGATCTCGGTCGAGCAGATCGTCACACTCAAGCTTCTGAGTCATCTCTATCTCCTGATCTTGATAAAACTGATCACATTGAGTGCTTGTTTTGTGATCAATGTTACCGGTTAGGTCAATTTCACATTTCTGGCGCTTACTACATGAACTAGGAGCATCACTGTCATCGTCACCAAAGTCAGTCATATTTGAAAGTCGGGACACAAGAAAAGAGTGATTCTTTTACAATCTTTCCCTAATTCCTCTTGGTATCTCCTCAGTGTAAAGGGCTCTTTCTTTGACCCAGGTAAAAGAGGGCTTTTTTGCCATCCTCCAATAGTAAATGGTACGTCTGACTTTCATCGTAAAGATTGCTGTGGAATGTTTTCCATTTTTCTTCTGCTTGTTGTCGTAGAGTAGCATAACTTGCATTAGGTGACACTCGTAATGGCAATCTTTTACCTCTCTTTGATTTGAGAATTTGATCCTTCTCATTCCACTCCATAAGACCAAAGTGAACTACAACGTCTTCATTTTTTTCTTTTCTTCTTTACTAGAGTTTGTCACGCGGGATTTCCACTCTTTCCCTTACTTTTTGAAGCTGGCAAATGACTTCACTTTGGTACTAGCAAAATCGCTATCTTCAGAACTTGTTCCTTGTTTTCTATGCTGGAGGGAATTGCTGAGTAAAATAAAGGTTCATATTAAAAAATGACCCTTCAACACTACATGTTATATCTCTGTTACTAGGCTAAGAGAAGTTGGTCATTTCATTTGGCAATGAAAAGGGGCACTATAAAAAAAACCCTTAAGATATTGGCAAAGGGGAAAGAAATCAAGAAAATAGTGGAAAACTTTTCCATCAGAAGACATCACCGTTTAACCATATTCAGTCTACCCCTTTGAGCTCTTCAAGGTGCATTTAACAGCAGCAGCAACAACAACAACAGCTTTATTTATCCCTTATTTTTTATAAATTAAATAGCAAGTATTAATTAAATTAAAATATGGGTAACTGACAACCTGGAATAACCTAAAATAGTTTAAATTGCCAGGTTGCAACATAAAAAACAATGAAGCAAAATAATGTAGCTTGCACTCCTGGTATTCAGAGAAAACTTTACTTAAACAGTCCTACAGCCTCAAGTTTGTTTAACATCAATAAAACTCGAGATAAATGATTTTGGAAATAATCAGGAATGCCTTAGGCTTTAACCTCATGCTCTGAGACTGTTTACAGGCGTACAATATTTTCCACCTGTAGAAAAATCCTTATATCATCAAGGCCCATACATTATGAATGTTTTCTTCTTACACACAGGCTACATGCACAATCTTGTTCCAGACACGTGCTAATCGACTAATTTGTAGCAGTGTCTTCTCACGTGCCTATCGTTATTTGGAACTAAGATACATGCATATGCGAATACTTTAGATTAAGAAACATACCTTTACGACAGCCTTTGCAAAAGTTGGCATTTTGATTGACTAACGAACCACAAAGCGCTGCAAAATATCGTGACCTCAAGATAAGGAATACTGCACTGAAAATGGCGGTTCATGCCAGGCCTCTGAGCCCGCGGAATCGGCCACAAAAATCGTCAGCGACTTGTTTTCAAAATGGCGGCTTGTTTTGAATTGCAAATTTTATGTGAATTTATGGCATAAATCGGCATAAATAAGAAAAAGCAGAAAGATCTCTGGGAAGTCTGCAGGCCAGGTTGAGAGACATGAGGAAAATCAAGTTTTGCTGTAAATCAGGTACGTTTACCTAATTTTAAAGCTATTTTTCTTTGCAATGTTGAACCTAGTTTATTGGTGTTTCCCATTCTAACCTATGCGAATACGTTGTGATTTGTTTGTGGCACAGAAAATTCAAAACGGCAGAAGCCTAGCGAGTTGCATTGAAGTCCCAAAGAACTGAAAATTTCGTACGAAACTTGGCTTTTTCCACCCAAAAAATGTGACCGCGTTTTGACGGTCGGCTTTATGATTGGAACAGCCAGTACAAAGAAGTCAATAGACAGTGGTTCAATGTTATGATGTTTTAGTGAACAGGACTCGTTGCACGCAAATATCCCCCCAAAATGATAAAAATACTCTTGGGTCTTCCGTAAGCCCTATAATTCAATTGCTACCGTCGCTAAATATAGTATTTAAACTTTGAAAATCATGATGAAATCATTATGAAACTTACCATTAGTATCACTTTACTAATTCCTATTTAATTTACCATCTTACACACAACTGAGGTCCTTCTTGTTCTTTTAAGGTTATTGCCTGTCAAAAGTATTTGGTGTATTGAAGTGTTACTCAGCTAGTAAAGTGTTGCAGAAAATTTGGAGTTTGCCACAAGACTCAAGAAATCTTCGAGTGCCTCAAAGTACTGCTCGTCCATAGACACTGTCGTTTACCTGGAATTTGCCACAAGAAATCTTCGAGTGTCTTAAAGTGTGTTTACTATACAGAAATAATGGGGGAGTTGCTGTGAAAAACACTTGATGTGTTTCAAAAATATATGATACTCAGTGGAACAAGTTGCATCATTTGTTTACTTCACTTGCAAACAAGTACAAACAATCACTAGCTGTAGCTGACGCACTCTTAAAGGAGGATAGGAAAGGTTCCTACAGTACAATCATTGTTGAGGCGCACCACGCAGCTCATTTCTATTACTCAAGAACTTTAGTCCTTCTCTGAAAGTATCTGCATGTCACGAAAGGGGAGGAAGATCGTTAGAAGTACCTGGGGCAAGGATCACTTTCCGGTTGGGCATCATGCAAAAAAGAAGAAGAACTTGAGAGAATTGTCTTCCAAATTTAAGGAAACTGAAAGGAAGTTAAACAGCATGAAGCAGAGGGTGATTGTTAATGTTATAACTGATATTTTGATCATGAATTATGATTAAGTATCACTTATTAAGTTGTGAAAATTAAACAATTTATTGAGGTCTTAATTATTTAGATCCCACCAGGTCACGTTGGGTGATGTGTGGTGTCTTTTTCAGTGAAACCTGTATCAAGCAGACCCCGTACTTAAGTGGACACCCTCTATTAAGCCGATATAATCGTCAATTAGTCCTAAATGTTTCTTACCTTATTTTCTATCAAACTAAACTGTACCAAGGGGATGCCTGGCTCTATTAGGCAGTCACTAGCGAGGGTCCTGTGGGTGCCCTCTTACTACAGGTTTCACTGTAGTATGATATTTCTTTTTCCTTCTCGTTCACTAAGCTCATAGATAAAGGTGGTACGAACAATGTTCAACAGAAAACCAATGCTTTCAGAAGTCTGTGTTGTTGTGGACCGAGCTAGTCTGACACAAAGACGGATTCCACCGGATTAAACCAGACAGTGTGATAATTTAATCCACCATTGTATCTCATGCTCTCTCGTTACAATAGTCAGGCGTTCTTGCCCTAACTAGGGGATCTGGGTTCTAAAGACACTACATCCCTCCCCTTTTAGATAACAAATGGTAGCACTATAAGCTTAACGCTAGAACATTAATAAAATGTCAAAAACAGTCCTATCTACGAAAAACAGGATCTATGAGAGTTCAAATACATCTCTTAATGTCAACAATGATAGTGCCTCGATGTTCTCTCGCATTACGGACGAAAGTGTCTCTGAGAGTTAAGTATAGTAGTCCTCAAGATAACTCGGTGCCGCTCTAGGCCTCCTTGATCTCCTGGGTGAAACTTCGGGTACAGGAGCAATTGGAAGAGTTGGAACTCTGGGCTCAATAGCATTTGGTTCCTGCACTGGAGTTTGCCGTTGGGCGGGTTCCGCCGGCTTCTGTGTTTCTGACACTGTTTCTTCCTGTGCACTTGGTGTGTCGCTGTTCTTTAGTAGTTTCTTAACATGTGAGGTGTTGCGTGAGTACTGGACTCCTTCTCGGGATTGTACAACCAAGCTGTTGCCGTGTTTGCTCAGGACTGTGTAGGGGTTCAGGTTGAACCGAGTTGAGAGCTTGTCCCTTTTCTCCTGCTGCACCAGAACCTGATCACCCGGAAGTACTTCTGAGTATGTTGCACCTCTCCTTGTGTCTGCATATGTTTTGCTCTTGCTCTTCTGTTCGCTGTCTCTGTCACGCACTCCTTGTTCTACATGTACATTTAATAGCTGTCATTCTTCACATCAGTTTATTAAGTGTGGTGTCCCTCAAGGCTCCATTCTTGGTTCTCTTCTTTTCCTAATTTACATTAATGATATGTGTGATGTGTCAAAAGTTTTAGACTTCATTCTATTCGCTGACGATACTAATATCTTCTTTTCACACAAAAATGTAAATATAATTGAAAAAATTTTGAATGAAGAACTACCTAACCTAACAGACTGGTGCCAAGCCAATAAGCTTTCCATAAATTTTAAAAAAACTAATTTTATGGTATTTAAACCTAGGCAAAAAAGGCAAACACTTGACATCAATCTAGAGATTAGTCGATGTGCCATTGGACGAGTAAAAGAAACCGTGTTTTTAGGTGTTATTCTTGACGAAAATTTAACGTGGAAACCACACATTGCTAATGTGGCTAGAAAAATATCAAAATCTATTGGCATAATTTATAAAGCAAGTTTTTGCCTTCCCACCTCCTCTTTGTGCACCTTATATTTTAGCTTAGTTTATCCTTACCTTGTTTACTGCATATCAGTATGGGGATCGACCTATCCTTCTAATCTAAATCGCATTTTTTTACTTCAGAAAAAGGTTTTAAGAATCATATCAAGAAGCGCATTCGATGCTCATACTGAGCCAATATTTAAGCAGCTAAAAATTCTGAAACTCAGTGATATTTATCGATCTCAAATTGGCAAGTTTATGTTTTCTTTTAAGAAAGGCCTCCTTCCTGATACATTCAACGAAAAGTTTTTGCTGACTAATCAAATTCATCATTATAATACTAGAAACTCCAATGCCTTTTACTTATTTTCTTGTAGAACGAATATCCGACAATTTGGAATACGCTTTCAAGGACCTAAATTGTTTAATTCTTTCAATACAGAAATTCAGAATGCTGACAGTTTTTTTCAATTTAAGTCTAAATTAAACTTTCCTCCTGAACTGACTTCCCCTTATTTTGTTCATTTCGTTTGTTTGTTTGTGTTCTTGCTTTTTAACCTGAATGTGCTAACCAATTAATTAAGACACGCCTAAATTATCATTTTATAGTTGTATTTTCTTGAGGTGCCTGTAGCCCGAATAAGCCCTAATGGTTTCTATATGGGCATCCTCGCCTAATGCTTTTCTCTTATCGATTATTTAACATCTCTTGTAGTTAAACACATATTTATCTTGTAATTTTAAATAACAATAAGTAGCAAAAATAAACTGAAACTGAAACTGAAACATCACTCAGCTCTGGGAGCTTGGTACGCATTCTGCGACCAAAGAGCAATTCAGCTGGGCTTACCCCTGTCGTTGGGTGTGGCAGACTTTGGTAGGCGGTGAGGTACGTGATCAG
Source organism: Pachyseris speciosa (assembly GCA_016490735.1). Lineage (NCBI taxonomy): Eukaryota > Metazoa > Cnidaria > Anthozoa > Scleractinia > Pachyseridae > Pachyseris > Pachyseris speciosa. The sequence continues at coordinate 108,239 of JAEMWC010000148.1, read as the reverse complement.
TTCTCCCTTCCAATTCTTGTTCTCAGCATGAGCAATCTGGAGCCGCTTTAGCAGTGAGCTGTTTTGACGCTCCACTTCGCCGTTTGCCTGAGGCCATTTAGCTGTAACTTTGTGGTGTTTGATTCCCTGCCAATCCATGTATGCTGCAAATTCTGTCGCTATGAACTGTGGTCCATTGTCTGATTTCAGAGTCTCTGGTAGGCCGTGTCTTGCAAACATTTCTTCTAGACTTGAGATAATCTTGGAAGTGACTGTGGATCTTAGAATGTCAACCTTGTAGTAACAGCTATAATAGTCGACTACAACCAGAACGGACTCGCCGGTTGGTAACGGTCCTAGGAGATCGACAGCCAAATCTCTCCATGGTCCAGTTGGTAGTGCTGTTGTTCTGTCAGGTTCTGGGGGACTGGGGCGACTGACCAATTGACAACCATAACAGGTTTCGCAGTATTTCTCAGCATCTTTTTCCATTCCAGGCCACCATACTCTGCTGCATAGCTTCTGTTTAGTTCCAACGATGCCCAAATGGCCTTTGTGAGCGAGGGATAGCATTCTCGGTCTAAGTTTCTTCGGGATGACGATTCTTGTCCCCCTGAGTATCAACTGTCCAATCGTGCACAACTCACCACTGCATGAAGGTATTGTTTGTAGACCAACTGATCCCATGGCTTTCCATTGATACACTTTCTGATTGCTGCGAGTTCATCATCTTCAGCAGATGCTTCTTCTACCTCACGAGTCATCATTGCACTGGGTGTTGGGGATACTGCTACAAATCGTACATACTCCTCCACCTGCGATGAACGTTTGCTTCCATTCTCTTCACTGTTCACCAACCTTGATAGTGATTCAGCAATGCTCTTTGGTCCTGGTTGGTACCTCACTTTAAACTTGTATGGCTGCATCCTTAGGACCCATCTTTCGATGCGTGCACATGGTCTTGATTTCGGGCCGTAAATTACCTCTAGTGGCCTGTGGTCAATTACAAGTTCAAATGACGTCCCGTAAATGTAAGGGTGAAACTTCTCACAGGCCCATATGAGTGCGAGCGCCTCCTTCTCCGTCTGCGAATATCTCCGCTCTGTTTCGGTCAGACTACGGCTTGCGTAATTCTTGGACCACCTTTGTGTATCTGTGTCAGAACGGCCCCGAGCCCCACTGGGCTGGCATCAGCAGCTACTTGCGTTGGGGAGTCTTTGTCGAAATACCCCAAAGTTTCTGTGCTAGAAAGGCGTTTCTTCAACTCTTCGAATGCATCCTTCTGCTCTTTGCCAAACACAAACGGTGTCCCCGCTTTTGTCAGACGCCTCAGTGGTTCAGAGATCATTGTTAGGTCGGGAATGAACCGCCCACAATAGTTTACTAGTACCAGGAAGCTGCGTGTCTCTGATGCATGCTGAGGTTCCCTTGCATTTCTGACAGCCGCAACCTTCTCTGCTGCGCAGCAGATTCCATTTCCTGAGAGTACCATTCCTACGAACGTTAGTTCGTCCATGCTGAATTGGCACTTTGCTGCATTGAGGGTCAGCCCATGCTCCCCGAGCCTCTTGATTACGCTCTCCAAGCGTGCATCGTGTTCCTCCTGGTTCTTCCCGTGTATGATAATGTCATCCGAGATGTTCTCCTGTCCATCTATGCCAGCAAGTGCTGTCTCGATCTCGTACTGGTATTGTTCTGAGGCTGAGTTAACCCCGAACAACAGTCTCTTGTATCTAAACAATCCACAATGTGTCACAAATGTCGTGATTTCCCTCGAATCAGGTGTCAATTCCAGTTGGTGGTATCCCCACTTTAAGTCGAGTTTACTGAACACCTTACTGCCATTCAAGCTCTGCATTATCTCGTCAAGCGTGGGGATTGGGTGCCTCTTTCTTAGTATGGCCTGGTTTGCCCTGCGCATATCTATGCAAAGGCGGATGTCTCCTCCTGACTTAGGGACAACAACTACTGGATTGACCCATGGGGTGGGCCCTTGAGCTGGCTCTATGATGTCGAGATCAACCAGTTCCTGAATCTTCTCTTCCACCTTGGATCTAAGACTGAAAGGAGTTCTCCGTATTGGCTGGGCCACTGGCTTTACGTTTGGATCAATGTGGAGCTTGACCGCTCGGCCTTCCAGCTTTCCAATGCCATTGAAGACGTTTGGGTATTTTTCCTGCAGAATCTCACCAATATCCTTTGGATTTGCATGAACTGCAGCCACTTCTATCCCAATCGTCAGTACTCCGAGATTTATTGCAGTTTCTTTTCCTAGCAGGGGATCTCCCTCTCCGTTGATCACGCAGAATTCTGCATAAACAGAGTTCGTTCCTGCGATGACATCACAACAGAATGTTCCTATGACATCCAGTGGAGTCTGAGAAGCGTACGGGTAGAGTTTCTTATCCGAGCGGGCTGATTTACACTTCACTTTATTCTTCTTTAGCCACTCCCACGTTTGTTTGTCGATGATGTTGGTGCTTGCTCCAGAATCCACAATCATGTTCAGCTTACAACCTCCGACAGTGACTTCAATCTTTTCTCCCTTCTCATTGCCGACTGCAAATGCATATATAGGGTCATCTTCATTATCCTGGTAATCGACCATGTTTGCAGCGCCCCTCTTGGGATCCCTGTGTTGTTTGATCCTTGTTTGTCTTATGCCACCTTTCTGCTTTGTCTTGCATCGCTCTTGGAAGTGTCCTTCCATTCCACATTTACGGCAGAATTGTCCTCTTCCTGGACAGGTCAGGTCTTTGCCAAAGTGTCCGGGTCTACCGCATTGATAACAGGTCGTCTCTGAATCTTTTTTGGGACCACGTGACTGATTCTTCTTACCAGAGCCTCTTCTTGTTTCCTTTATGCGGTTTACAACAGCTGGATTTTCTCCTCTTCCGTCCAGGCTCATTGCACTAAGTTGGGCGTCAACTTTCTCGCAGTTTTCAGCTATTTCAAGTGATCTTGCTAAGGTTAGGCCATGACCTTCTTCCAGCAGTTTTCTCTTGATGTACGTGTTAGTGCATTTGCAGAGTATTTCATCACGAATCTGGTTGTCTGTGTCTTCTCCGTAGTTGCAATCTTTCACTGCACGTCTGAGCCTAGTGGCAAACTGTCGAATTGTCTCCCCGGGGGCTTGTGTGAGCTGTCTGAAGCAGTGCCTGGCGTACATCGTGTCGACCTTTGGTACGAAGTATGCGTTCAGCGCGTCTATCACTTTCTTGTAGTCCTTCGCATCTCCTGTGTTTGGGAGGGTGTAGAAGATATCTTGAACATCTGTTCCCGCGAGGTGTAACAATAATGCACGTCTTTGTCTGTTGTTTGCGTTTTCCTCATTTAAGATGAGGCCTTTTCCATCTGCAAATAGTAGTAAGCCATCGCTTCCATCTTAAACCGAGCGTGTTTTGGTTGCTGTAGCAGTCGAATGTTTTGATGTGGTTTCTCTCGTGATCATCCATGATTTTCGTGAAAGTCCCATTGTTTCTTCTTCTTTGAAGTGTAATTTACCTTGTCGCCAATGTTGTGGACCGAGCTAGTCTGACACAAAGACGGATTCCACCGGATTAAACCAGACAGTGTGATAATTTAATCCACCATTGTATCTCGTGCTCTCTCGTTACAATAGTCAGGCGTTCTTGCCCTAACGAGGGGATCTGGGTTCTAAAGACACTACATGTGTGTTAGCTACATGTAGATTAATTGGCTACATTGTTTTGTAAATACACAGGCAAAGAGAGCAGAAGACCATATTGTAGTTACTCAGGAAAGGTTAGATAGTTTGCAAAGGAAAAGGAAGTTAGAAGATAATGAGCAGTGCACAAAGGAGCTAATTGCAAGAAAGAGGAAGAAGTTTAAGAGACAGAAAAGCAGTTCAAAGCTTCAGAAAGAAAACTCTGAGAAATTTGAAGTGCCCTCAGCTAAAAGGTCTGCCAGTAGAAGAAAGCAAGAGACTCTAGAAGCATGTGGTGAATTACATGGTGCCACTGAAAATGATCAAGGTCCTGCCTTTGATGGCATGTGGGTTTACATTGATAAATGCCAGTTCACCACTTAGGTTAGCTAGTTATATTTCACACTCCACTAAGGCCAGAAAGAAGGTGTTACCTCTTGTAGTTAAGAAAGAAATTAGGCAATTTGAAGAAAGCAAATATAACCTCATTAGGAGCATTAAGGTATTGTACAGTGGGGGACTCCTGAGTAAGGAGAAATATAAATCCATCAGAACTAACTTGACCATGTCCAGTAACAATAAAGGGAAAGGAAAATGCAGTGTCAAATTTATGCCTTGTGTCTCCTTGCTAAAGCTGATACCTTATGATAAGCTGATAAACTACATTAAGACAATTGATTTCAATGAAAACATCACTGACATGGCTCCTGAATTTTGCTCTGATTTACCTGACAATGAAAGAGTGAATGGAACCTATCGGGAATTAGAGGAATTTCTCTTAAAGCTTGGTGAAATGTTTATAGGGATTGATCAAGCTCTTGGATCCCAGTCATTCTTTGATCACTTTGGAAGTGACAATTATCACTTCAGACTTGCCATAGGGGCCGATGGGGCCCCTTTTGGCAAAGATGATGAAGCCACTGCTTGGTTAATTTCATGTTTGAATGTGGCTAGCCATATTGCAATTCCAAATCAAAATTTTCTGCTTGCAGGTGCAAATTGTGGTGAATCTCATGTGTGCATGCAAAGGTATGCAAAGAAATTGGTTAATGATATGAACAACATCACAAGTGAAAGTTACAAAATCAATGGCTTTGATGTTAAGTTTTCCTTTGAACATGTCCCTTCTGATATGAAGTGGTTGGCATTCATGGGGGGAGAGTTGTCTAATGCAGCATTTTATTTCTCCCCTTTTGGGAATGTTAATGATGACAAGAAAGTGACCTGAACACATGGCAGCCCTGGTCATATCAGAAGCGCATTGAGACAGCTGTAAAAGTGTCAAATTTTAAGCAGCAATTGCAGGAAACAAATTATGCCCAGTCCACTAAAAGGAAAAAGTTGCTAGATTTTATCAGAGATCAGAATTCCACACAAGAGTTTGGGCCTCTAATTGGTCCCATGATAAATGTTGGTTATGCAGACCCTTTACATAACGGCAACAATGGGTGGCAATTCTGGCACAGTTTTGTTCTTGACATGGCTTTAAGCAAATCCCACTTGTCTGTAGGTTTCAATGAGCTTGACAAATTACCTACCGATTCTCCTTTTATTTGTTATTTAAATTACTTAAAATAGTGGCTGAGTTTGTGAAATCTTGAAAAAACTGTTAAATGTTACTTAACATTTGTAGGATTCGAATTTTCCTCCTTTACTGTTACAACATTGTTACAAACATTTAAAAGTTTAATCAGTTACAGTAGTTGAATAAAATTTGACAATTTGAGACAGGAAGTGAACTTGAACCCTTAACCCTCTAACCCCTAAGAGTGTTCAGCATCTAATTTCTCCTTAAAATATTGCTACTTCATCAAACACAAAGGTAACGAGAACAAAACAAGTGATCACCAAGTAAGAGGGGTCTTGATTGCTGAACACATTTTCTTCATCAGTACCATAGAAAACATATGTTTACTTATTCTCCTTTGCAATTTTACATCCATAAAGGCCTTTAGGTTCCTTATTTGACACTTATCTTATACCCTCTGGGGCTGAATGGGTTATGCACATGTAATTGGCTTCCCTTTGGGGTCGACCCCCAGGCCTCCCAGGGAGATATGTGGGGGAATAGAAGGAGATGGATGGTATTCTTTGCCCGAGGGTAGGGGGAAAATCTTGACACTGTTTTACGATCAAAGATTAGGGGGTGGGGAAATTCTCAAGTTTGAAAAGGATGTCACGGGGAATTTTCAATTGAAAGACACCTCACCCAGTACACTTTGTCTTGAGAGATCCCCCAACCCCTGGGGAAATTCCTCAACTTTGCTTGACTGATTTTACAATACCCCTGGTTAGCCCGGTGGTCGACCCTACGTGGAAGCCGATGACATGTGCATTATGCATTCACAAGATAGCCGAGTCATTAAACAATTGTATGCTGAGGAATGCCATTTCTGTTGAAATGGCCATATCTTGCCTTAAAAGTCATCTTTTCCAAGGTCTTAGAGTAATGGAAATGAGCTGGGTGGTGTGCCTCAACAATGATTGTACTGTAAGAGCCATCTTTCTCCTTCTTGAATAGTGCATCAACTACAGATAGTGATTGTTTGTACTTGTTTGCAAGTGAAGTAAACAAATGTCGCAACTTGTCCCTGCTGAATAACATGTATTTCTGCAACGCACCACGTATTTTTCACGGTGATTCCGCCATTTTCCTCGCATAGCAAACACACTTTAAGGCACTCGAATATTTCTTGTGGCAAATTCCAGGTAAATGACACTGTCCACGGACGAGCAGCACTTGTTTTTCTCCTCATTCTGCGTAAAATAATTTTGTGCCAGTGAAGCACTGTACGAGACAACATTCTTGCTGGCTGTGAAAGGTGATATTTGAAAGCCTTTTCTCCGACTAAGGTATGCTTTTTAACTACGGCCCTGGATAGCTGCAACAATTCGTCACTTATCTCGACGGCCAAAGACCGATCCTCGGCAGTATTTATGTAGTTTTTCACGAGCTCGTGCAAACTACTAATGAGCTGCGCCATTCTAATTTCGTGAAATACCGCTGATATTCATGTAGGTGCAGATTTCGCGTGGTGACCGCTTATTACTCGGCATAGGCCCGCCGTGGTTTCCGAGCAAGCAATGTGTTTCTGTTACACGACGTACATTTTTAATGCAAATAACAACTGCTGACCAACCCGTTTTGTTTATTTTGCCATGAGTAAATTTTGTTTTGCCGCAAGTTAACTTTGTTTTGCCGTGAATTAGTGGTGTTCTGCCGTGAGTAAATTTTGTTTTGCCGTGAGTTAATTTTGTTTTGCCATGTGTTAATCTTGTTTTGCCGTGAGATAACGTTGTCTTGCCGTGAGTAAAGTTTGTAGTGCCATGACTTTTTGTTTTGCCGTGACAGTTGTGGGCCACCGTACGAGGAAATGTTGTCTTCCTCAAGTTCTTCATCTTTTTTGTCAGACGACAGTTTGGAGTTTAGCTCAGACAAGAGCAATATTATTTTAGAGGACAGTGAGGCTACCTTGGTAGCCTATGACGAAGATTTAGAGCCACTTGCAACTGAAGAAGCTGCTGCCTACGAGGCAAATATGGCTATTGAAGCAGAGCGGAAACTCGAGTTCCAAAGGCGCTTTACGGGCAAAGTAGACATCGGTGCCTGGTGGGCATATCTTAATTTGTTGCTTCATGTTTCGTTCCTTTTCGTATCCTCTCTAATACTTTGCTATGAGCTCCTTGGTTTCTGGCTTTGAGTTCGTATCAAGACTCTATCAAATGCCTGTGACAGAACATGTAGCTCAAGTTATGAATACAACCTGCTGGTATTTTTCGTAGGTGTAGTTGTAAGAATTGTTCAGTGACTCTAGCAACCAAAGCAGAAGAATGCATTTGCTGCAAAGAAATTGACCGTGTAGGAAAGATAATGAATGTGGTAAATCAGGACGGTGATTGTGTCACTCTTCATCCCGGTTTTCAAGATGTGTGCCTGAATGGATGGGTCCTTGAAGTGGCATTGCTCACTGTCAAGACGAAAGCTGGAAAGAGTTACCGGACTATATTCAATCAAGGTCTTAAGAGCGAATCAGAGTAAGTTATTTTGTTACTTTTTTTTACCTTGTAAATCATATCCAGGCTGTTCGCTTTTTTTGCTGCTGTCAATTTATTGCTACTTCCTTCACTGCCAAATTAACACAGTCGTGCACAAGCAAATGGTGTGTCATATTGTTATAATTCGCCACTTCCACATCTCTCACAATACACTTTGTTTGTCCCCCAAAATTTTGCATAAGCGTTGTTTTCAATTTCTCTTGGGATGATTGTAAGTCACAAGAGCAATGGAAAACAAGCTTATGCAAAACTCCTGAATCGGTAATGACTATACTAGGAGTTATGAGAAGAACAGAATAGCAAGTGTGTTGAAAAATGCATGCATTATAATTGTTTGTAGGTGTGCAGGAATCCTGGGGATAAACCAAGTGAAAAATACATTTTTCCTTTTTTGGCAGATTTCTTCGATCAGTGTCTTACAGACAATTTTCTAGACTCCTTTGGCACTTTGCTGGCCACTCAAAGCGTTATCCTTTACCTTGTTGGGCTTATAAAGCTATCAGAACAGCATTTCCAAATGAAAATGGACAATACCATGGCTTCGAGGATGATGAATCTTAGACTGTGTATTGTTTGTATAATAATAATAATAGTTATTCTTACCGGTAACTGGTCACAAAAGAAAACAATCATCACAATACAACAACTAATTAATTAAACAACAAAAACTGTAAATCCATGAAACCCTAACCTATATGTAAGAAACGATAAACACTGCAGAAATATCACACCAGCTGCTAAATTATGTTGCATACAAGCATCCTTCGCAGCTATTGTTTTTGTTGGTCTTTGTTTGTTGGTCTTGTTTGGGGGGAAGGGAATATGCTGTTGGTTAGCGGTAGCGGTCAGCGGTCAGCGGAGCAAGATGGCTGCCTTTTTCTTCGCTCTTGAAGAAATTGTAGTGAATTGCAGTTTAGTGTTCTGTAGCGTGTGAGTTAACCCATTTGTGTAATATTACGAGTGTCTACCAGTATGACGGCTATTAATTACGACCAATTTGCCAAAATCTTAGACGATAAACTTAGTCCACTCAACTCGAAAATCGCCGAGTTGAAAAAATCTATTGATGAAGCGATGAATCATGTTGAATTTGTGAATGCGAAGTACGATGAATTGCTACAGATGATGAAGACCTCAAATGATGAGAGAAAGGCTTTGCAAGATGTGAATAAGATTTTGCAAGATGAGAATAAAATCTTGAAGGCAACAATTCACAGCATAGAAAGATCACTGGAATCGGTCACGAAAGCCAACCATGATCTGGAGCAGTACACTCGCAGAGAGTGCGTGGAAATCCGAGGAATTCCTGTTGCTACTAATCCATCAGAAGAGCAAACCAACAATATTGTCAAGGATGTCGGTAAACTACTGGGAGTGGATATTACTGAAAACGACATATCAGTGAGCCATCGAATGCCTCAAAGTCAACAAAGTCAACCACGCAAAGGCAAGCCTGGACCACCGGCTATCATAGTCAAATTTACGAAGCGTGATGTCAAAGATAACTTCTACCGTGCAAGGAAGCAGCTTAAAGATTTAACAACTCAAGATCTTGGATATCCCGAGAAAAACAAGATCTATCTTGCAGAGAGTCTGACAGAAAGGAATCGAATGTTATTCAAAGACTGCTTAAAGACAAAGAAGGATAAGGAGTTTAAGTTCATCTGGACACTAAATGGAAAAATCTTTATGAGGAAAGATAAAGACTCTCCTGTTCACCTCATTGCTAACAAAGAGGATCTTCAAAAGATGCAATCTAGATAAGTATCTATATACTGGACTTTTGACGATTTGATGTATTGTTTAAAATGTGCTACTGGTACTTGTGTCACAGATACCAGTGAGAAGGCCTGTGATTTGGCTAATTCTCTTCCATCTTTAAGTGTCACTTCTTCTAGTAATATTCCGCATCTCACTGACTTAGATGCTGACCTTAACATGCCTTTGGATAGTAACTTTGGTTTTTATAGTACTCATGACTTTCATAGTAATTATGACATCAACGAGTGTCTACTAAGTGATCAATCTTTCTCTTTGATAAATTGCAATATTAGGAGCCTATCAGCTAATTTTGACAAATTGTCCAATATGTTATTAGAACTATATTTTCCTTTTTCACTTATTGGTCTTACTGAAATCAAACAGAAAATTGGCGAATCTCCTATATCAAACACTGACTTATATGGATATCAGTTTCTTTCACAGCCAAGCCTTTCCAATGCTGGGGGAGTTGCTTTCTACATAAATGATAACTTAAATTTTAGCATAAGACCTGAATTTACAACCACTACTGAGGGTTTTGAAGCTTTATGGATTGAAGTGCATAATAATCGTCATTCAAATTTATTGTGTGGAATCATTTATAGACACCCAAATGGTGACTTAGAACGGTTTATTGAATATTTGAGCTCCGCAGCTGATAGAATCAATCAAGAAAACAAAACCTGCATAATCATGGGAGACTTTAACATAGATCTTTTAAAACTAGAATCACACTCAGCAACTGATAGTTTCCTTAATACCCTGGGTTCTCATTTTTTCCAGCCCTATATATTGCAGCCAACAAGAATCACAGATCATTCAGCAACTTTGATTGACAATATTTTTTTCAATTCAATTGAGCACTTTACAATTAGTGGTAATATAGTGCATGATCTCACTGATCACCTTCCTAATTTTATAATCTTTAACAAATTTTCAACACTTCCTTGTAATGTCAATGTATTCAAAAGAGATTACTCGGAATTCGATCAGCAGGCCCTAGTCAGTGAGATTCAATTAATTGACTGGGAATCTGTTTTTATATCCAATGCTAGTCCATGCGATATGTTTAAATCATTTTACTCTAAAATTTCTAATATAATAGACAAACATATACCAGTCAAACAATTATCTAGGAGGGAACTGAAGCTTAAATCAAAACCGTGGATATCTAATGCCCTACGGAAGTCCATTCAGATTAAAAATAATTATTACAAGAAATACCTTAAGACAAAATCTACCTATTACCATACAAAATTTAAGCTATACAGGAACA
>JAEMWC010000148.1:87500-95000 GCA_016490735.1 Pachyseris speciosa | reverse complement strand
AAATTATTTGAAATGCTAGTTTTAATGATCATATTGGTAAATGTTACTCTTCGTGATCGGATAACATGTTAGGTGTCATTTAAGTGTCATCCACTTCCCACGGGGTTGACCACTGGGCCAACTAGGGAGATATGTGGGGGAATACAAGGAAAAGAATAGGGTTCTTTGCTTGAGGGTGGGGGGAATTCTCAACACTGTTTTATGGTCAAAGATTATGGAGTGGGGGAATTCGCAAGTTAGCCCAGGGGTTGACCCCACAGAGAAGCCAATGACAGTAGTCAATGTCTTTTATCTTCATTACGTGAACATATGGGGGGACAAATTACTGTTTCTTTCTGTTTTCTTTATGGCTTCTTCTTTTGTTTCTTTCTCTAGCATTGTGTGCATTGCTTCGGGAACAATCTCTTTTAGTTCATTGGCAACCTGCTTGAGGTCTTGTCTTGAAGTGCTCACCAAAGCTCGGTAGATTTCAGCAACATAGTCTAAAGGGAAATGGAGATGCACATATTTTTTACCAAGTATTTCATAAAGTAATTGAGTGATAACTCCACAGGCAGTGGCAAGTGTTTCCGTAAAGATAAGTTGTATATTGAAGCTGGAAAAGGCACCAATTATTGACCTCTTAGATGTAAGCAATTTGCCACTCAAGGGAACAGATGGAGCTGGTGCATAAATGGGCAGCTAAGACATTGTAAATACAGGTATGGGGTTCATAAAACAAGTATAGTATCAGTCCTGAGATGATCAATGTAAGAAATGTTCCAAGTTAGCATTTCAACATCTGACCGTAATTTGTGGTTACTTTGGCCTCTCTGACTGTTGCTTCTCCACCCTTATATTTTGGATAGGTGACATGCAACCATGGTTCACCTTGATCATCCATCTTTGTATCTCTTCGCAGGTTGTAGTTAAAATGGAGTGCAGCCAGTATTGATCTTGGTATTAAGAAAAAAGTACAGTACCAAAAATAAGGCAAGCTGTACCGCTCAGTTTACGTATACCAATACTATCAGCCCATAGTAGAGGCCATTATGACAAAAGTAAATGCCATACTTTTCTTATTACGCTGACATAAATTAAAACCACAACATCGGGACCTGCATTTGCTTTATCCTTTTTTAAGTCATCACATTTTTTTCGTGATCATATATTTACAGTAAGTCCATTGTTATTGCCAGCTACAAGTAATAAATTCCTGACAATACCTGCAAAGCATTCCCAGGTATGAGTAGGCCAGCATCTTGGGTGCAAATTGGTTGACAACTGAATGGTAGCCTTCAAGGCAGCTCGTTTGTTCAACTGATGAAGTAAGCTGAAGCCACTCAAAGGGCACTAAGGCCACAAGGTAGCGGGCATTACCCCTTAAATCTACCAAAGCAAAGATTGAGCCCAAGCATTAGCACCCATGGACAGCTGTTCCAGCCTTGTTAGGCCTCATCAGCATGGCATAGCTAATACTTGGGCTCAAGTACCCACATATCAATAAAACAAGCAATGAAAACGTAAAGCTTGAAAACGTAAAGCTTTTCCAGCTCCGGTTTGCCCGTTAAAAGTTGCCATGGACTTGCTACAGGCCTATAATAGTAACAGCTCCAGCTCCTCTGAAGATGAGTGCTTAACAGAAAAAGAATTTCGCAGCATGTACTTAACAACTTATAGTCAGGCGGATCTTGTGAAATTTCCAACTTGCGAAGAATTTGCGCATCATGGAGCAGCAAAAGGCGCAGCAAAAGTGTTGTCGTGAGAAACATCACAAAAGCGGAGAGCATTATCATTTAGCAATTAAACTTGGCAGAAACCAGCTGTGGATGATGTCCAAACGCTATTTGCACAGGGAGCACGGCATAACAGTACATTACCTGAGTCACCATCACAATTACTACAGCGCTTGGTTGTACATGACTAAGTCAGATCACGAGTATCAGGAGAGCACAGGGCACCCAGACTGCGAACTGATCCTGGCAGCAGAAGCGGTAAACAGAGTACTAGGAGATTGGAAAGCACACAACATGACAGGGACGGAGATAGCAGTGAAAACAGTTCTGATGGGTGAACGTTTGAAACAGTAAAAGCAAGGAAAAAACCGTGTTTGTTGGCCTTCGAAGTGTCCAAAATTATTGTCGAGAAAGGAATAAAATGTGTTACAGAACTTCAGGCCTTAGCACACCGACAAAAGAGGAAGGGAAAAACGGACTTTGCCAAATTTATTGTCAATCAGGCTCCACGTGTGATTGCAGACATTGTTAACACCGCCTGGGAGATGGAGGAGGCTGATGCTCTATTACAGTGCTCAACAAAAGGCAGAATGCAACTGATGCAAGAGGCAGCTGAGAGCGACTGTGTGAACGGTTGCGATGGTCAGTGGAGAATTTGCGCTCAAGAGATTCTAGAAAACAACTGCATTTCTGTGAAGTTCTTTCGCACTGCTGTCAACGATTTAATACTGCATGGCCAAGGGAAAAACTGAAACCTTTTATTGACCGGACCTACCAACTGTGGTAAATCATTTCTATTAAATCCTCTCAAAGTGTTTTATAACACGTTCTGTAATCCTGCTAACGGTAGTTTTGCTTGGGTGGGTGTCGATAAAGTAGAATGTGTTTTCTTAAATGGCTTTTAGGTGGTGTGTCCAAATCATTCCTTGGCATGATCTGTTGTTGATGTTGGAGGGTGATATTGTCCATTTACGCACGCCCAAGACCCATTTTGCTGAGGATATCTCTTTGCAAAGGGATACTCTGATCTTTGCTTCGGGGAAAAGTCCCCTTATCGATGTGAAGAACGGAGTAGTTGACCAACAAGAAACCGATATTATGGCTTCCAGATGGCAAATTTTTAATCTAAATCATCAAATTCGTCGCAAGGCTCAGTGGAAATTCCGCCACACGGAAAGTGGTTTTGGAAACTCATTGTCACTACCACTTAGTCACTATGCGTGAAGATACAAAGAGTGACTCCCGTGAGGGTGATGTGTGTGTGTGTGTGTGTGTGTGTGTGTGTGTGTGTGTGTGTGTGTGTGTGTGTGTGTGTGTGTGTGTGTGTGTGTGTGTGTGTGTGGAATACTTATAGAAAAAGTGGATGTGGATGTGCAGTTATTTTGAAAATCTAGTCCATACAAAGCAGCTTTAGAACGATTCAGTACCTTTTCATTAATCCGTAAACGACAATAAACGTTATTTGGCTTCCTAGACTTGTAAACTCTCTAGTTATTTTAGGAAGCCAACACCCTTTTACCTTTTATTTTTATTTGACAAAAAGGAAGATAGTAAACACTATGTTCGGGAAGAATTTCTAACTTTCGTCCATGCAGAAAATGGCACAAGTGCAGATTCTCTGACAGCGCAGTTTTTGGATGCCCTGAATGATATTGGTTTGTCCGTTGACAAAATGAGAGCACAGGGATACGATGGCGCCATTGTCATGAGTGGGCACATCAGTGGGGTTCAAACAAGAATTCGCAGAGTCAACCCAAAGGCCGTTTACATCCATTGCCGTGCCCATGTGTTAAATCTCTGTATTGTGCATGCCTCTAAACTCCCAATCGTTCGAAACATAATGGACACGATGCAGGCGGTATCTTTGGCGTTCAAGTTCTCAGCCAAGCGCCTTCTTGTGTTTAAAGAACAACTGAGGAACAACGCGGCTGTAAGGGAAGAGATGGGCAAAAGATTAAAGCTGAAGATTCTTTGTGAAACACGCTGGGCATCTCGTGCTGACTGTTTAGATGTGTTCGTCACCTCATTCCAAGTAGGTCTTGAAGTGTTGCTGTCTATTGCGAGGTTCTTTATTGAAATAATAAAAGAGCTATTGAATAAGTAATTATCGTCATTGACTAGTACGTGATGCAAGCTTAACCTGAGTTCATTTCAGATAATCTAATCTCTCTCAGGTTATTGTGGATACCCTTCAGCAGTTGAGTGAAGGTGGTGACAGCAAGGCCAGGGGATTATACGCATCCATTCTTAAATGGGACTTTATAATAACCTCTGTTTTTCTTCAACACATATTTTTCTATACTCACCGACTATCAGTGCATCTCCAGGTCAGTTTTACGCCAACTTGATTTTCCTATACTGTTACTTGCTTCTCTGTGGTGTTAAGTCCACTGTTTTAAAACTACGTTAGGTCACTATTTTATTTTAGTGTATTTTATGGCTCTAACTAACTTTATATAAATACTCCTTGAGTGTCAATGTTGTCGTTGCTGTTTCTACTGCCTTTCTAAGATGCTGACTTTTCCCTGCTAGAGCCCTGATCTGGATTTACTGCAAGCATCTGAAGAAGCCAGAGTCTGTGTTTCAGTCTTGAGAGCGGAGAGAGGTGATGATGGTGTATGGGATGCCTTGATGGAAAAGGCGACATCATTTGCAGAAGTGTACGAAATCCAACCATGTATACCCAGGACAACTGGAAGGCAAGAGCATCACAGCAACGTCGAGGCTAACACAGTGTCTTCATACTGGAAGAGAAGCCTGTATCTTCCCTTCTTAGATCACCTCATGAACGAGCTTGATGAGCAATTAGTCAAACGTCTCCCTGGCTTCCAAGCGCAGCTTCTTACTCCTGGTAAGTTGTGTATATATATATAGGTAATAGGAAGGCCGCAGGAAAAGGTGACAGTCAGAACAGAACAGAGAAATGAAGCCGCGGGCCTAAAAGCTACATATGTTTACCCTACTGATGGCAAAGAGATCACTGCTCCTATGCTATTAGCATAAAACTGAACATTAATTCTTAAATTCTATATTCCAGCGAAGCTCACTGAGCTAACAGAAAGAGCCGTGGATGATATCTATAGCTACTTCGGTAGTGACATGGACATCTGTAAGGGTGAATTCAAATCCGAGGTCAAATGATGGAGACAAAAGTGGAGTGGAATGGATGATAATGTGAAGCCAAAGATTTTGGTTGAGACTCTTGATCATGGCAACCCTCAATTCTATCCCGGAGTTTATGTTGCTGTGATAACATTGTTGACATATCCTGTGTCAACTTGCACTGCTGAGCGTAGTTTCAGCAGTATGAAGAGATTGAAAACGCCCTTACGAAGTACCATGACAGACGGGAGATTGAGCTCTTTAGCAATTTTGCACATTCGCAAGCACAAGGACATTGACATTGATGATCTTATCACGGAGTTCGCCCTTCTGAAGGGTAGATGTCTTGCCTTTTGCTTGTAAACCCCCCATTTTATGTTGTAGGTTACCGAAAACTCTAGAGATGGGTAAAATAAACTACTAACTACTGCATTTTCCATCGCATTTATCTATAAAAAAAGTTCCGCGGAAATAGTTGGAAATTGCATTTCCGAGACCCTCAATTTCAAAATTATCTGGGGGACCATGCCCCAGAACCCCCAGTTTGGGGCGCCTTTGGCGCTCCCGATTTCCACTCTGAGTGTACACCTTCAAAATCTCATGCTATGCCCCTGAGGATGTGAACCGTTGTGAACTGTTGAAATGTAATATCTTGCTTATGTGAACCATCCATAATCCAACTCCAAGACGACGTAAGCCATGTGAGTAATTTCAAAATGTCACCAAAACACCAAGTTCATTCAGTAACAGTAGAACGTGTTTACAGTCAAGCGCCTTCACTCGTTGTCGTTGTCATTGTCTCTCAAGTGGATAAAGCGTTACTGTTAAGATGCAAAACGTAATAATTTAATAATAATTTAGATCAAATGCGCTTTACAAGCAGATGAAATTGGAATTTGGAAATGTTGGTTTTTGTGGAGAGGGGAAAACCAGAGAACCCAGAGAAAAACCTCTCGGAGCAGAGAAGAGAACCAACAACAAACTCAACCCACATATGACGTCGAGTCCGGGAATCGAACCCGGGCCACATTGGTGGAAGGTGAGTGCTCTCACCACTGCACCATCCCTGCTCCCCTACAAACGCGTTAATTTAGTCACTTCAAAGGAGAACTGAAAAAAATACACTCTGTAAAAACATTTAATAAACAAGATAGTGTAGGTTACATGATAAAAGAAGCAGATCGATATTTGGTTCTACCACCTTTCTTGCTAATGATTAAGTCCATTCTTTTGTTCATCGTTTCTATAATGTTATCAATGATTCCCTTATCCATACTTAATATAGTCATTCAAACGCGTTCTGAAAAGTCCTCAAATCTCTCAATAGCCTCGAAACGTCACAATCATTTCATTCGAGCAAATTTGATGCCTTTACCGCGGGACTAGCGAACACAAAAAGACATTAAAACGCTCAAAACGCCGACCGGTTAGCTCAGTGGTAGAGCACCGGACTACCGTGCGGGAGGTCGCAGGTTCAAACCCCGGCCGGACCAACACTCAGGGTTTTTAAATAATTGAGGAGAAAGTGCTGCCTTTGTAATGACATCTACAAACGGTTAGACTTTCTAGTCTTCTCGGATAAGGACGATAAACCGTAGGCCCCGTCTCACAACGCTTCATAATTCTCTGATTCTGTGGGACGTTAAAGACCCACTAGGGACGTAACAAAACTCTGGCAGTGACCACCCCTAGTGTCTGTCTTAATTTGATATTGACATTACGGGGGCACTCATAACTCAACTTCATTAATTGGAAACTGCGTTATAAGCAGTATGGTAAAGTCCCCCAGCCAGTGTTGTAATGCGCATTTGAATATTGCATAGAAAATGCGCAATATAAATGTGATATATTATTATTATTTATTATCAATGATAAAGTAAATCAACTAGAAGACAGCATTGCACATTTTGAAAACGACCTGTACGACAACATATACTTGAGGCGTGATTGCTTAGAAATTACTGGAATTCCAGTTATCCCTCTGGACAACCCTAACAGGCTCGTCGTTGAACTGTCCTCTGCTTGGGATGTTGATTTAGAGGAACAAGAAATTTCGACTGCTCATCACCTTCCAGCTACCAAGAAGGTGAAAGAGCGAATAATTGTAAAGTTTGTTAGGCGCGACAAACGCAATGAAATCTACAAGCAAAGGTCAAAATTGCATGGAAGGGACACGTCATGTCTAACGTCAGTGGCGGCCTCGGCAAGAGTATCGCTGAAAGGCCAACGAAGATCTACATTAACGAATCTCTAACTGCCTACAGAAGAAAACTTTTTGGAAAGCTTAACTCATTCAAGAACACAAACAAGTGGAAGTATCTGTGGACCACGAATGGTACTATCCATCTACAACAAACGGATTCATCGCAAACATTCCACTTCGATACTATGGAAGACTTTGAGGAGTTTGTAAACCCACAAAAGGACAAGTAACTGGACAGATAAGTAATAAATAATTCTAATTGTAACAAATGGTAATTCAAATTTTGAACCTCTAGCCCGAATACACGCGAATATGTCTTGTCGTAATAATGGCTTATCCAACTACCATTCTTCAATTTACCAGACCAAGAATTTTGTAATTTAATTGGTTCCTGCACCCCCAGCTTGTCTGAAAGACTCGCTGATAATATTGATCTTCTGAAGGTGCTCCCTAATCCCGACAAACATGATGAAAGGGACT
>JAEMWC010000148.1:40000-82500 GCA_016490735.1 Pachyseris speciosa | reverse complement strand
ATTTTGTAATTTGTAATGTATTTATTTTATCTTGTAATCATCTGTTGTAATTATACTTTTCTTTCTGTGTTAATTTTATGTAAATAGTGTGAAATAAATGAACCATGAACCATCTCCCATATGGTGTTCTTCTGGAGGGCATCATTTGCTAAGCGATTTTCACAACCTTAAAAAAAGTTTTCGATCGGATTAATATCCGGACTCCTTCGCAGGATGGAAAGCGATTGGACTCCTACATTTAACCATGAAGAGCGTGCCATTACACTGATTTGGCTTGGATCGCCATTCTGTACCCACAGTTTCAAGTCACCCTTGTTAGCCTTTTCAGACATGTTCAAAAATTCTCTTTCAATTAGGCGTTTGAAATACTGCCCGTCCAGTTTGCTGTATTGTTCACAAAGGAGTACTCCTTCTTGGTAACTGATAGCGACCATAAACTTGGCCATCCGACCCCCAGAACCACAATGAGACCCTTAGCTGTGCATACAATGCTGAGCCCCTCCTCTGGTTTTCGCCAAATGCGTCCCTTTGCTGCTCGAAACTGATCAGCTTGATTATATTTATGCACAAAGCTTACACCATCTAAATAAAAGGCAACTTGTTCAGTCCATACAAAGCTCGAATAGTCTCGCTTTATGGAACGTGACAATTTAAGCCTCTTTTCCTGATCTGCTTGTGTTAGTATTCCTTTTCTATGTGCTTGTAAGTACTTGTAGCCGTGTCTATGTAGAGGACGCCCTACAGTTTTGTATGAAACAGTTCGTGGATTTATTCCGACCTCGCACATAAGCCTTTTAATGGTGAACTTTTCTTATCAGAACATCTATCTGCCACAATAGCAATTGTTCTTCATGTGAAGTAAGCTTCCAAAGGCGTCCCATGAGAAGAGTTCATTTGCCGCGCACAGCCCTTTTTGCACTTGTTTCATTCTTGAGGATACGAGAAGAGATGGACGGGAAATATTGTAGTTTCTCACAATGTCTTGCTTCTTTTTGCCCTGAATTGTCACCAAAAAACGAAAATCAATTGAAGGGCTGAGAGCATAAACTGCCTATGTGTAATGTTAGGTCGTTTTTTGATTTTGCTCGGAAATGAAACAAAAATCAATGAATAAAAATACTGGAAAATGCTTTTGAATCGAAGTGCTTGCAAGTCACATGCAAAAACGACCTAAAATTACACATAGGCAGTTTATGCTCTCAGCCTTTCATATGTCTGCCTTATTAACATGCATGAAGCAATGCCCAAGGGTATTCTTTATTTGAAAACTAAGCGCCAATTGCTTGTAACTGAAGGGTAAAACTGAAACTGGACATGAAATGATTGACAGGTAGAAAGGATTGTTCCATAGTGTGACGTAGACTAAAAGTTTTGGCGGTTAAGACATTGGTGCTTATACGACGTGTCTGCCGAAGCTCCCGACTTGATCCACGCTAGTTTGCTTGGTTTAATCGAATTATGTCAGTTTGCCTGTTCACTCGGTGGTCGAAGGAGCTAGTCTTGATCCATTTCTGAAAGGTTGCCGTGCTAGAATTTTCGAAAAGGAGAGGTGTTTTCGGAGTTTAGGGCAAAAAAACTTAGTGACATTTGCAGAGTGTCTTTCACTTGTGGAGGGCATAAAATTCCCACAATTCATTGCGGCCGAAGTGGGCGGTGTCTTGCGGGCCACCAAAGCCGTGAAACAGTCCAAATTTGGAAGCATTACGGAGAATTCATCCGAGAGAGGGAAATCAGCATGATGAGAAGTCCGTCCGTTTTCGATGAGTATCTTGAAAACAATCCAGGAAAAGTTGCATGGGCGCGTGTGGAAAATATTACTCGTGATCGGTCGTCAAGTTGTTATGTAAACACAGGGAGACATGCTGCCGAATTTCAACATATAAATCAGTTTTGCGTCGATGAACTCGGTTTATTTGATTCTATGGAGGCTTGTAAACATCAGCAAAACATATTTTCAAGTCGTTGTGTTACGCATCAGACGATACGGATTAAATTTCACATCTTATGCAAATATTTACGTCTTGAAGCCAACAAAAATAGTTAAGTATTTTGTTCCAATTTTTTCACTGTCGTCATTTACGTTGATTTGTGATACTATTTTCATTCCACTGGTTCCATTTGACAACGAAAATGAACCCTTCAAAATCGTTTCAATAATGACCAGAGCACGCGAAACACCAGTCAAAGCTCTGTTTCGAAGCAGAAACAGCTTACTCTTTAAAATCTTTATTTTGCCCTTCAACATCATTAACTCAAATTTTCGGTGTTACTCATGAACAGAAGTTGTTGGTATTAGCCAAACCCTATCTTCAAGTAAAAACAGCCGCCTTTAATATTTTATTCTATTTCTCAGCCGACAGCAAGCTTTTTAAGCACTGAATTAGAAACAAGTCTGATCCTGCTTTATGCCATTTTCAACCAAAACACGCTCTTCAACACTTTACTTATATCGGCCAAAGCCTTCCCGAAAGAATTAAGAATCAACCAAGAAACCTGCGCACCCTTTTCATTTCGGAGGAACCAAGAAACCAAGAAACCTGTGCGAGACTTAAAATACGCCGCTTTCTTTAACGTTAATGTTTGCAATGCCCTAGGCCGAACCCTATCCCTAGCTCTAACCCTAACCCCAGTTATCTTCTTCGTGCATCTGCCGACTTTTGTTGTGGACATGCCGTCTGTAGTGGACGTGCTGACTTTTTTTTTAAACGTCTGTTATTTTTTGTAAAAATCGCAGGTTGAAGTTGGAATTAGGTCAGAAGGAAGGCTTTCCCCACCCCCTTGAGCACTTGAACATGTCCTGCAAGTTTCAGTGTGATAAGCTAAAATCGTTCAGAGGTATTGCGACTTAATGCTGTAGCCTTCTTGTGCATGTGCAGCGACGCCCGCAAAGGACACTAGGGTAAAAAATTCAAGTGTTGATAACTTTGCGAGATTTTAATCGATTTCCACAAAATTTTACATGCATAAGAAACACATCGAGTAGCATCTTCTGCAACAAATAGCTTTTGTTAGTATTACGTAATCACAGTTAATCACGAATGAACTTTGACCTTGAATAACCTCATAACTATGTAAAAATTCAATAGATTATCACAAAACGTGATCTGTTGGTTCCCTTGTGCTGCTCGCGTAGGTATTGCCAAAAATCAGCATCAAGTAATAACTTTTTTAAATGTCACTGTGCACAAGTTACTCATTTCAACACAAGTCAAACACGACATAAATATTGTAGTTCTTTGGGTTGGAAAAATATTGGATGAGTTGTAATTTTTTTAAGTTAGCGGCCATTGCTCTTCTTTGGGGGCTGTATCTCCGTTGCATGACAAGGGATTTCTTTGTTTTTTTTTTCCTAGCATATTGTGAAGCTTTGCCTACAGATTGGAACGCTCATTTCGGATTTTTCTGTCTAGAATTGATGTTTGGATGTTTGGAAGCAATCTACGCCATATAAGATGCATTTGGTTATCACTTTAATACCAAATCCTCCCAAATGCTCTTAAAACCTCCCCAAACATCATTTCTAGACTCATCGTGGGTATAGGTAGAGTTTCAGCCAATTCGAGAATTTGGTTTTCGGTCAAAATTTCAAATTCGCTCACTCTGCCTATAGCTAAAAAGATCCTAGAAATGATGTTTGGGGAGGTTTCAAGAGTTTTTGCCATATAATGAGTAATTCATTCATTGGGTGGCCGCCATCTTGGATTTTTTCAAAGGGGTTGACCCATGATTGGTTATCATTTAGTGGATGAAAGTGTTCCCACTATACTACTTGCATGTTGTTTTTAAGGAGGTTTCCCAGTCCCCCCCCCCTCCCCGCTCAATTTCGAATGAGGGTATTAATCTGAGACTTTCAGCCTGCAGAAGGGTATCATCAAGTAACCAACTTGAAGAGTCTTGGAAGATAGTGCACAAGACTGGAGAAAATGCAACAGCGTTCTTTGAGGGGCACTCTGCAGGGCTTGGTTACCCCAGCTCGTGTTTTATCCCAGACAAACAACAACCGTTGCCATTGAAGTCTCTTGTTTGGGGCTATCATGGAGTGACCACCCCACTCTTTGTTGACAGGTAATGTTCTTGTGGTTATCCTGGTCCCCCTATTTCCATTTTTGTTTGTTGTTGTTGTTGTTTTTTTAATTTGCCCACTTCTTAAACAGATTCTTAACTTTTTCATAGCATGTTTCCATGGTGTTTCTTGCTGCAATGTCAACCAGGCTTTTATCTGTCTTAATAATATACATGAAAAAATTTCTCAATTGTGATTGGCTGAGAGAAATGCAGTTTTTAGGAAACACCGGTGCAGAAAAAAGGTAACTCGGTGCAGAAAAAAGGAAATACAGTGCAAAACAAGGTAAAAAAATTGAGGATTCTGATTGCTTGATAAACAAAGGCACTGCGATTGAGCCAATCAAACGTGGCCTCGGAATGGCGCAAAGTTTGGATACACTGAAATGTTGCGAGCGAAAAACAATGGCCGGCGTTTTCAGCAGGTTTTCTGTCGCCACAACAACAACAATAGAGGAGCTGAAGAACAGCTCTAGAAACGAAAATACTACAAAAAGCACTGCTTTTTGGCTTTCTGTGTTTAAAACGTGGAGTGCTGAGAAGGGCATTACAGGCGAACCCGAGAATTACGAGCCGGCTGAGCTCAATTCTTTGCTTGAGCAACTTAATGCAGAGTTAAAAAACAAACAAGGCGACGATTACAAGCCTGAAAGTAATGATCTCTTCACTTGACAGACACTTGAAGAACAAAGGCTATAGCCTTTCCATTGTACGAGACAGAGAATTTAGTTCGTCCAAACAAGTGTTGGAGGGGAAAGCGAAACAGTTTTGCTTGGCTGGTTGTGGCAAGCGCCCAAACAAAGCTCGACAAGTATCAGAAGAGGAAGAAGAAATTCTCTGGAAGAGCGAGACATTTGGTGGTAACACCCCAGAATCTTTAATTCAGACAATGTGGTGGCTACTTACCCAACAATTTGGTCTCCGTGGAAGGCAGGAACATCACGGAATGAGACTGGAGGATTTCAGAATCGTGAACAGTGATGACGGCCTCGAATTTGTTGAGTTTGCTGAGGGGCCAACTAAGACCAGACCTGGAGGCTTGAGCGCAAAACCAAGACAGTTTCAGCCCAAAATGCTCCAGACATGGGGAGAGAAATGTCCAGTGGCCTTATTTCGTCAGTACATCAGCCATAGACCTCCCAATCTCAGGGAGAGTGGTCCATTTTATCTCTCAATAAAATACAACAGACGAACTGACGACGAAATTTGGTACAAAGTCCAGCCCATGGGAGAAAATAAAGTCAACTCCATGATGAAAAATATCATCTCCGGAACCACCCTTGAGACATCCGAGAAGCGGTTTTCCAACCACAGCACCCACAAAACACTGGTTAGCAAGATGAAGAAAGCGAACCTCGAAAGGTCGGCAATCGCAAAAGTCACTGGTCACAGAAATATCCAATCTTTAGATGACTACGATGAAGCAGATGGAGATGAACAGCGACAGCTTTCGTGGGCCATCTCCAAACGGAATAGCATGCTAAAACCAAAGCCAGCGGGTAGTTCACCTGGTCCTTCTGGTTCGAGTGCAGTAATTCCACACATGATGAGCTCACAAGGGCAGAATCTGATGAATTCCTTCACTAACTGCACTGTCACATTCAACCTCACCAGCAAGAGCTCGCCTACCATTTAACCTCGTAAACGGCGATTACATTTCCTTGAAAGTGATTCAGATACTGATTGAACAGTTCCTTGAACATTTTTGCCGGTTTTTCCGGCTTAAAAACTTTGAAAACATTGAGAAACGTGTTGTTGTGCTTGAACTGTGATGCTGTATTTGCAGGGTTTGAATAAATTATTTTTGCACGTGATTAACTTGCGTTGCTTCTGCATAATTATGGTAAGCCATCTCGCAATTTTTTCATGAATATTATTAATAAGTAATCACATTATTTTTCTCGTGCAATTTGGAATAAATAAGCATGAGTAAATTTTTTCAAAGACCACAAATTAATTTTGTTAGTCTTTGAAAAAATTTACTCGTGCTTATTTATTCCAAATTGTGGTCGAAATCATGTGATTACCTATACTAAATGCGTCTGTGATGATCGCTTTTATAGGACATTTTCTAAGACCTTTAAATGCTGCTTCTATAACTGCTTCGTCTTCTCTCAACCATGCTCATTTTGAGGAACCGCTTAAGGAACAGCTGTCAACCCAACTGGCACTTTTGGTCACACTGTCTTCTGGTTCAAGGGATGACTGGTCTGTCCCTTTGACCTTTCCTTGCAGGTACTTGACCCGCCAGTATACTTTCTTGATGAAAACTTCATCAGTTTTCTCAACAAAATTGAAACTATCTCTCATGACGTTTCGCGTATCTTTCAAGGTTAAGGGCGCATTTGTGGCAATTATCTCTCCAAATATTAAGTCGATGTCATCTAATTCTTCTTGAGAGAACGTTTTGGATGGAGATGGCTTCTCTGTGACCAGTGTTGGTAAGTTGTCTTTTAGGCCAATGTTGGCCATCAAGGTGTCGTGGCCTTTTGCTGCCATGTCCACGAGGTTGTTTAACATATAATACTTCTCAGCGGTACGGCTGGAATGACACATAAGCCTGTGGGCGCTCATCTTTGCAGTTGGATCTACTTGGTGGAGCTTTGACCCATGCATTTTTCGCAAGCTTGTGCTGGTGATGTTCTTCTTACCAGTTGCTTTTTCCCACCAAACTTTGACGCGTTTTCCTATCATCCCTTTAGGAAAAGGCACCCCATCCTCAGTCAGAAAGATTGCATCTTGGTCTTGTTTGGCGATGAAGGGTCTCACATGCTTGATATAAGCCTCTATGTTTGGCTTGAGAATCCTAGATATAGTGAGAGGTGCTGGCCCTGCCTGAGAGGTTTTTATTCAGCTGACATAAATAATGAACTTATTGTCCTGTTCGGTGATCCTCTCGAAGTATTTAAGACATCCTGTGTCCAAGGGCCCTGGTCGCTGGCCATTCTCCAAAATAAGTCTGACTACGAGGAAGTCCCTGATGGTAACAAACTCTCGCTTGGTTGATGGATCTGTCTGGCACTTCATTAGCAATCTCATGGCTGGCTCCATCTCAACCATTGAACTAGTGTCTTCGGGTTGATGGCTTTGCCTGGTTGTCCAGCACCTGTTCCCATTTTTCATAAGCGTACACTGACGATCCCATAGTCATGCATCGGGGTATTACTGCCCTTACTTTTGTCGATGGTCTTTGCGTCCAGCTTTGGCATCCCTTTTACTTTATGCTCTGAGTAATCCACCAGAAATTCTAGAAATTTACCCTGGGAAGTCGGATGTGCACAAATTGTTCCTGGTCTGTATTTTTTGGAATCGAGGAGAGGCTTTGCCCATTTTCTCCATACGTCTAAGGCGCCGTCTTGAACTAGGGTTAGGACGGATGGTTCTTTGCAATTGATGGCACTGGCAATGTGCCTCACGTTCTGTGCATGCCAGACGGCATGGCCTTCTCTCTTACAGCCACCTAAGATATGCTGCAGGTGCGTGCAGTACTGGATGAGTAGTTTCTCCATCACATTCTTTCCAGTTCCTTCTTTGCAGTATTCCTTCCAAGTTGTGAAGTTTTCAATCTCCTCTTCGTCACTTTCAGGCAGGTCTTCTTCAGTATCATAACCCTCTTCACCATCATTGTTTTCACTACCGTGCTCTCCACCATCATTATTTCCATTATCGTCCTCACCACCGTCATTTCCATCATTGTCTCCATCATCGTCCTCAATGCTGTCATCTTGACCATCATTGTGCACACCACCCTCAACTTCAGCATCATCGTCGTCATCGCCACTGTCAACTTTATCACCATCCCCAGAATGGTCCTTTCTGGTCATGAATGATCAATCTATTCTTCGCGGGCTACCAGGAACAACATCTAAGGTTGGTTCGCAAAAACTTTAATCTGAGGTGTCAGATGAAAACTCTTAATCCTCGGCCAGCCTCTGGAGTGGTGTTACTAGGGGGCTGCTTTCATCATCATCGTCTGTAGATGCCTCCTGAGGATGACGTTTTGCGCTTGTTGATTGCTACTCTGTTCCTGCCTTGCGCTTACATTTAATGAGGCCATGATCCTATTTGAGATCAGATCGTTTCCCCATGTACCTCCTTGCGATAGTTGTTAGGATGGTGTATTCTTCACTCCCCTTGTCAAGGTGGTGTGTGTTTCTCAAATGCTTTGGTAGGTAGAGAACCACGTTGTCACATTTGGGGCATATATCCTTCCGACGTTGGTACACTTTTTCTCCTCTGTCCTTCAGTTTCCTCACCTCTCTGCCCCCCTTGTGTTCTCACCACGTGTTGCCATTTCAAACAGTGGATTCAAGTGGGCTAATTGGATCATTTCGTTCTTTCTTACGTGAACATTCAGGAGGTGTCTATTCAACTTGCTGCAATATTTACCACATAGTGGAAACTTGCGAGTAACATAATGCCTTCTCTTTACCGGGCCATCATTCTTTTGCCTTTTGGTTGCTGGTTTTCCCATTGCCTCTTTTCCCATGAGCCTGATGACCTTTCCGTGGTTTTCTGGTCACATCTTCCCTCCCCTGTGTTTCCTCTTCTGCCTCCTCTTCTGATTTCTCTTCCACAACATCTTCCACCAGTTCTTCTTTACTGTCCATTTCATCCCTTTTCTCGTTTTCAGTGTTGACAACAGTGTCATCGTCAGTGTCAGTATCTTCTTTGTTTTGCTTGATGAGTAGGGATGCTGCTAGTGGCTGCTGTTCTGTACTGCTGTCATCATCACTATCAACAGCTGGCTTTTTGCTAAAAAGGACGGATTCAGAAGAATTGCAGATGAATGTGGCTTATCGAAGTCAATGTGGCGAGATTGTGTAGTGGTAGGAATGATTCTCCATGTACAGGGAGGTTAGTGAAAGCTGAAAGAAAAGGAACGGCCCAGAAAAATATCAGTGTGCAGTACGCGCAAGCTTTTGAGAACATTAAAAAATTTATGTTCGACAAATCAAAATATTACAGTCGAAAAAGTAGTGACAAGTAGCGGCTTAGATTTCAACACTGCAAGCAGAAGAACGTTTTCAAGATGCTTAAATCAAAATGATTATGCTTACTTGCAAGCTCGAAAGAAAGGCTTAATCAAAAGGACTGCAAAGTGCGTCTACAATTCGCTAGAAAAATTAAAAAGAAACTACAGGAGAATGAAGATTTCTTCAAGGATGAAGTTGCTTTCTTTTTGGATGGTGTTTCCTTTGTGCATAAATACAACCCATATAGCGAAGCAGTGGTAGCTGGGTCAAGAGTCTGGCGCAAAAAAGGCGAGGGACTGGAGGTAACTGCAAAAGGTTCCAAGAACTTAGCCGGGGGGAGGCATGTACATTTCCTGGTAGCCATTTCATATGGAAAAGGAGTTATTTTGAAAGAGCGTTATAGTAACATGAATGGAGAATTTTTTGCTCAGTTTATTAGAGACCACTTTAACCTGACGTTTGCTAAAGCAGGCCCTAAGCGCAACGGTGGAAGGCTTTTCATAATGGACAATGACCTTTCTCAAAGAAGTAAACTTGCAACACGGCCAGCCTCTTGAAGCTATGGAAGTTAAGTTGCTAAAAATCAGCCCTTGTTCTCCAGATATAAACTGTATAGATAATTTTTTTCCACCTTGTTAAGCGTAGCCTACGAGAGGAAGCTGTAGCAAAAAATATTATATCCAAAAATTTTGAGCAATTTAGTGAAAGAGTCTCACAAGCATTTGAATGTATTTCTGTTAATGATATAGACAAAATAATCTCAAGTATGAATAATAGAATAGAAGCCATCCTAGCTTCTAAAGGGCACAGAACTAAGTACTGACTTTATTTAACTCTCGACTTGTCATGGTGAACATGTTCATGTAAAATAACACAAGTTCCTTTAAAGAATTTTCTTGTCCAGATATTTATATTATCGTATAAAGAATGTTTTCCAACCTTGATAAGCGTAGCCTTCAAAAGTAAACTGTAGCTCAAAATATTAGATCTGAAAAGTTTGAACTGTTAAGTGTAAATTTTAACAAGTATTTCAATGTATTGCTGTAAATGATACAGACAACATGGTTGCGCGTGTGAATAACAGAACAGAAGCCATCCTTGCTTCTAATGCACATGTCATCGGCTTCCCCGTGGGGTCAACCCCTGGGCTAACCAGGGGGATTGTAAAGTCAGTCAAGCAAACTTAAGGAATTTCCCCGGGGGGTCGGGGAATCTCTCAAGACAAAGCCCCCCTGGGTGAGGTGTCTCTCACCTGAAAATCCCTGTGACATCCTTTTCAAACTTGTGAATTTCCCCATCCCCTAATCTTTGATCGTAAAACAATGTCAAGATTTTCCCCTACCCTCGGGCAAAGAATCACATCCATGTCCTTATATTCCCCACATATCTGCCTGGTAGGCCCGGGGTCGACCCCATGGGGAAGCTGATGACATGTGCATAAATGGCACAGGACTTTACTACAGCACAGTTCCTAAATTTGTAATTGCGTACATGTTCAATTAAAATAACACAATTTGCTTTAAAGACGTCTGTGAGCAAAGTCCGTCAATGATGATTGCATGACAATGAAACCGTTTCAATGTAATGACGTGTTACCGTCATTTCTCACTTGAGGCACGAACAGTTCTCCTCTTCTTTTCTCAAATTATCTCAAATTTTGTTGGTTCGTTAGGGATTACATGTGACAGGATAGTATTACGAAGTTGAAATCCTCAACATAATGTCGTTTTAACAAAACATATTGGCCACACTTCACCCAGCGAACATTTCTCACCAAATTCAAAGCTTAAAAACAATTTGTTCCTGACATACTTTTTACAGAATGTGGTGAGAATGTTGAAATACTGAGACAAACTGTGACATGTCACCACAAAACGGTTTTGTGATAAGTGGGAGATACACTTTAGGGACGTGTTCAAATTAACTTTGGACAAGTAAATGCATTACTCCCTGGAATGTTCTTTGCGTGTGTTTGTGATAATGAATGTTGCGAAGCAGTGGCCACAGGGTGACAACTCTTGTTGTTCCTCCTTCCTGATTGGATTCCAAAAGCGGAAAAATTTCCAACGTACATTTATCATGTCAGTGTTTGTGGTGTCAATTGAACCACATTTCACGAGAACAAGGGGTGCATCCGATGTTGCAAAAAATGGAGTGTCTTTCCTAAGTTCCAAATCGCGGGTCAATGAATTCTTTGGAAGAGGCAGGTGTACAACATCGCCCTACAAAGCAAGTAGAAAATCAGACCAAGCTATAATGCGGGGATGCCAACGAAAATCGTTCAATAAAATGATCTCAGCATTTTCCACTCCAAAGCGAAAGATCCAGTGGCGGGTTTAGAAAAGGTTTTGTAGATCACCTTCAGTGGCGATAACATAAAGGATTTCCCACAGTTGGTATCTCCATGTATAAAGATATTCTGGTACTTTCCTCTCCCCTTCAACAAAGCTGTATAAATGGCACTGCAGTCTCTGCACGTGGTGCATCATCTGTAAGATCAGGATGACCGGCAGAGTGCAAGGCCTGGTTATCCTCTTTAGTCACATACTGATAAACAGAAAAGAAGGTGCCCTGACTGTCACTGTCACTAGAGTTCACTTTTATTCCAAACTTACTTGAACTCTCTTGGCAAGCTTCAGGGCCATGTGAAAGTGATAACGGTTCATTTCATCACATGCGGCGCTGCAAGTAGGCATACTATGTGCCTCTATTGATACAACCCATTGTACAATTCTTACACTGAAATTCCTCTTCTACAACTGCAGACGCGAAGCTTTCTCTAGACGGAAACTTGGAAGAGTCAGCACGACTATAAGTTATAAGATAAACCGTCCTTTTTAAAACACTAACAAACTCTTGCAAAGCCTATCGGGTGAATGTGGGCCTTGAAGCTATTCGCAATGATTTATTGTTTCTTGTTTTTGTTTAATTGTCATCAACACTGACAGGGGGAGGGGGGCTTACGTGGTCTTGGTCTTAAGAGAGGCTGTTTGAAGTCATCTATGGTAAAGTGGCCCTACACTTTTGGCCAGGATTGTAGCAGCAAAGTTTATTCTCTTGTTACCGAAGTGACAGAGGATGAAGTCACGGGCTGGCGATTTCTGAAAAAATTGCAAGCATGCTCAACAACATACTTGCTAGTGGCCTAAATGAGCAAGCCACCAAGAAGCGGAAAGAAAACATTCATAGACCTTCAAACAGCAAATTGCTTGCACAAACTCGTGTGAACCCTGAGATTTGGGACATTGCCAAGAAGCAGACACGAAGCATGCATTCCAGGTTACAAGCCTTTCAGGACATCCTGATCAAGGGTCTAATTCAACTGGCTGACATGACAGGAAAGGAAGGTGAATCTTTGGATTCAGGTTCTGCCATGCCTACTAAAGAAGTTTTAAGGGAAGGTTTATCAAATTACCTCCTACTTGTGGCTGCAGCAAATCATAGCTTAAACATTTGTCGCCGTGATATGTTCAAAACAGATTTAGATGACAACTAAAAGGCCTTGTGTAACATCAAGCACCCTATCGGGAATGAGCTATTTGGAGACGACTTCACAGAACGGCTCAAAACTGTATCAGAGAGTAACAAGGCAGCTAAACAACTTACAAGGTCCAATAAGTCAGTTTCTCGGAAATATAAAGGCTCATTAAAGCCTTTTTTACCCCAAGGGGGGCGCAGCCAGCGCCCCTTCCATCAGTACAATACCAATGTACGAGGCTACCGGAGAAACAGCTGTCACAACTACAGGAAGGAACAATCCAAAAAAGAATCCAAGAACATCAAACAGACTGTGAAACAGGCTTAACCCAGCCTGAGGTAAGCTCTAGACCCATTACTATTAGTGGGGGAAGAATTAAGAACTTTATTGACAAATGGCAGGAAATCACCTCTGACAAAACCATGTTGTCTGTTGTGCTGGGTTACAAGCTTGAGCTTTATGGGCCGCAACCTATTCAAATGGGAAAAATCAGACCTACTATTCTGAGTTCTGAGGCAGAGGCTGCCCTAGACCATCAGATTCCAAATTTTCCATCACGGAACATCCTTGTTGAGTCCCATCATGAATCCTCAGAATTGATATCCCCATTTTTTCTCAGAGAAAAGAAGAATGGGAGTTTCAGAATGATTTGTAATCTGAAAGATTTGAACCGCTTCATTGTTTACCACCATTTTAAGATGGACAATATTGAAAGTTGTATACACTTGATGAAACCCATGTGTTTCATGGCTTCCAATGACCTTTCAGATGCTTATTTTTCAGCACTTGCACAAGGACTCTCGTGTGCTCCTTGGATATTCACCAAACTTCTCAAACCTGAGTACTCGCATCTACGACTGAAGGGACATGTCTCTAGTGGTTATTTAGACGGCTCTTTCCTAGAAGGAGATTCACATGAAGTATGCTTATCTAATGTCCAGGACACCCTCACCCTTCTAAGAGATTTGGGTTTTTGCCCCAACCTGGATAAATCAGTCGTCCAACCAACCCATGTTCTTGAACATTTGGGATTTATTTTAAATTCCTTGGACATCTCTGTTAGTACTACTGATCATAACTTTAGAAAGCTCCTAGATACAGCTGACAAAATCTTACAATGTGCCATTGTCCTTATCAGGCTTTTGGCCCGATTAGTAGGTATTATGGTATCTTTTTTCCCTGGTGTTGAGTGTGCCAGACTTATTTACAGACAACTTGAAATTGAAAAACCATTACTTTGAAAACTTCTGGCTGGAATTGTGAAAGTGATATGACATTATCCGAGAAAGCCAAGAATGACATTGTTTGGTGGACTCACCGTGCCCAAACATCTAAATGGAAGATTAGTCATGGGAAAGTTACACAGGAACTTAGAACTGATGCCTCAACCCATGGGTGGGGTGCTTTTTCAGAGGGCATCTCTACTGGTGACAGATGGTCGCTTCAAGATGCCCAGCTGCACATCAATGCCCTGGAACTTCTAGCTGTTTTTTTGGTCTCAAGGCTTTATGTTCTTTGGAACATCACTGCCATATTAAAGTGTTATCTGATAATACTACAGCAGTATCATATCTGAGAAATATGGGGGATCTCATTCCATCTCTTGTAACAATATTACCCCAGATATATGGCTGTGGTGCAAGGACAGAGAGATCTGTATTACACCAGCGCACATCCCTGGTATTGAGAGTACTGAAGCTGATCTTGCTTCTCGGGTGTTTAATGACCAAACAGAGTGGAAACTTGATCCACAAGTATTGACAGATGTTTTCACTCTGTTTGGCAAGCCTGATCTTGATTAATTTGCATCTCGGCTTAACTTTCAATTACCTTGTTATGTCTCTTGGATCCCTGACCCTAATGCTGTCGGGGTAGATGCCTTCACGTTAGACTGGGGAACCCAATATAACTATGCTTTTCCACCTTTCAGTCTTATTCCACAAGTACTACAAAAACTGGAGGGTGACCACGGAGAGATAATCCTGGTGGCTCCACATTGACCAACTCAAGCCTGGTTCCCCAAACTAACAAGGCTCCTCATACAGAACCCAGTGCTACTTACCAGTCAGCCCAACATTGTGCACCTGCCTTTCAACCCAGGACAGGCACATCCATTGAGGGAACGACTACTGTTGATGGCATGTCACTTGTCAGGGAAAGCCTACGAGACAAAGGCATATCGGAGGGAGCACAAGAAATCATTCTTCAGTCCAGGAGAGAAGGGACCCACAAACAGTACCGAATAACAGAAGTGGACTACATTCTGCAGTCGACGGGGCATTAACACCATTCAACCATCTATATCAGAGGTCATAGATTTTCTTACATAACTGTTCGATGGGGGCCTGGGTTACAGTGGTCTGAATACAGCTCGCTGTGCTTTATCATCAGTCATCCACTTCGAAGGAAAAAAGACTGTGGGTTCTCAAAACTTTATCACCACTTGAATCTTGAAGTATGAAGCAATCTGCACCAGGAAGAAAACAGCCTGAGCTCATTCTCCCGGTTTTTAAGGACGATAACAGGGTTTGTATTTACTCAATGCTTACGGAGTATATTAAGCGCACCTTACCTCATAGGGTGGTGTTACTAGGTTGTTTCTTAGTTTTGTTAGACCTATTCAAGCAGAGTCAAGAGATACCATTTCACGTTGGATTAAGACTGTCATGATTCAGTCTGGAATTGATGTTACAGTTTTTAAGCCCCATAGCACTAGAGCTGCTTCAACTAGCAAAGCAAATTCATGTCAGGTACCCTTGGATGTTATTCTCCAAGCAGCCTCGTGGAAAGGAGATTTTACTTTCCGCATGTTTTCTAACAAACCCATTGAAGATAATATCTCTAAGTTTGGCCAGGCTATTCTCGGTTCTAGCTCTACAGAGTAGACCCTTTCTTCACGTTGCTATGTTCAGTTTTGACCTTAATAACCTCTCACACCATCTGGTGCTTATGGGTGTTCTATCTTCGTGCCCATATTGCTTTAAAATCTCATGGAATCTCTGCTGCTTTGGCCTGGTAGACTTGTAAATTAAACTGGGCTTACCTGTAAGGTGAAGTTTGATTGAGGTTCTACAAGGTCATCTTAGCGGCAGAGATTACATGTCCACCCAGTTATTACCCTCCCTGGGTAACTCAGTTTTCCTTGTGGGCCTCCTGAGATCCTGTTCGCTTCCTTGATATGGGCCCTCAGAAGTTAAATATTGCCTGGCTATATGCATGCGTTATCTCATGTCATCTCTGCTGCTGTGATGACCTGGTAGAACCTCAATCAAACTTCACCTAACAGGTTAGCCTCACTTCATTAATTTCTGTCCAATTTTGCATATGATTACCATTGCGTTTTGTTACAAATTTTGTATGTTATATTTTTCCCATAATCTTTGTTGCATGCAGTTCAAATATATGATTTTCATATCTTCATTCTCACAAATCTTTGCTGCCTTACAAAAATTCATCTTGACTCAATCATTACCCACAATCTATAACATTGGCTTGGTTTTTCAACCTTAAGCTGCAGCAGATATTAGCGTGAAGGTGACCAAAGACACCCAGGAATGCCCTTATATGCAACAATTTAAAGCCTGCAACCAAAAATTTCACCCCAACTGAGCCGGATGTTTTTTAATCATTTCTCTTAATAAATATTGACCATCCCCCACTGGCTTCATCTTCGAGAATAGGACCTATTTAACAAACAATACGTATACCAGACATCATCCTGGCCCGCACTTCATAACCATTGGTTATTACTAGTTATTAAAGACCGAACTACACAATCCGATTTCCAGCATTTTCATTGGCTAGTCGGAGACAGGCTATCAGCTCATATACCTGCTGTACCTTATATGGTCGATGAGTGCATCAGCAAATAAAGAAAGCTGAATAAAATTTTCCCTCAAAACCAACGGCCCTTAAAACATTAGTCATCTCGCAGCAGAATTAATGAGTAGAAATACCAAGACTGGAACATGAATGAACTTCATTACTGAGTATTTTAGAACGACAAAGACCAGAGCTGGCATCGTGTTGAAAAAATTTTCTTGCAGCTCTAACAAGATTTTCGAAGCTATTGATGTTCAGCTTTCATGTACTCAAATACTGCTTATAACTTTACTGAAAGAAATGGAAAAAATGTTTTAAGTAGTATAGTGTTTGGGGGTACCAGCACATTTTGAAATCAGATGATACAATCCGATGATATCCGATGATATCATATTATGATCTATATATTTTTTTAAATGCGTGACATTCTCGGAAACACAGGAAGTCGATGATGTCATACAAATGAGTCATCACGAGACGGTCGTATGATTTTTCTAACCAATCAGAATTGTATCTCGTTTGTAATTTTCTGATATTTTTATCAGAAGTACAAGCATTTTGATAAAAAGTTGGTTGTCCTTAAATTAACAACATCGAAGATGCCTTTGAGTCTTGATGAAGCTACTCGTCGATGATGATTGAAGAAAATTGATTTATCAGACTTTTCAGTTGAAGTCATAAAATATCTTCTTCAAATTAATGAATACCGATATATTGAAAAATGAAAGAAATATTATTTTAGTTGTTAATAGCATAGTGTCCTTATGCGTAGCTTGTCACACCATTATCATGAATATACCGCTTATCATCGAAACAGCTGAGTGATACTTTATTGATTTCATAACTTCCTAATTGATGATTTTGACTTCTTATTGTTTTCATTTTATGGTGTATCTGTTTATTATTGAAGAGTGTCTCTTTATAGTTTTCATGTTGAATGTTCTTTTTAATGACGTTCTTTTTGATCCCTTTAGCAGTCTTTCCTCCTGTTTGGTTGTCTTTCATGTAGCTATACATTTTTGATCGTAGACCGATGAATTCACAAACGGGAACTCCTGCGGCTTCATCTTTGAATTTACCAATTACTTTTTTATTTGACTTATTAAAATACGGTGAGCTTTCAGGGTAGTCGCTGTTATCGAATTTATCTTTATCGTTCCAGAAATTTCTATAGACGTCTTCGGTTTCGATTTCGTATGTTAATGAGTCAGTGTCTGTGAATAGTAATTTGGCTTTGTTATTGTATTTATTTTTGATGGTAGTTATAATGAAAATCATACATTAACGTCTTGCTTAGATCCAAGATGCACATACCCACATATGCCGGCCTGTTAAGGGTAAGTGTTTCTTTAATCTTATGCACAGCTACTAGATTTTCATTGAATATTTTACTGCTAACATATGTTGGTTTAGCAGCCATTTTTAATGGTTTCTTTTCATCGGTGACTAATCTGACGTCTACTCGCTTTCTGAGGTTTTCCATCGTTTTTCCAAATACACTGTTATTCATCAGCTTGAAAAAGTCTTTTTCAAATGCGTTTTTGGCATTAGTTCTTTTCTGAGTGTTGTAATCAATATATTGCCTGAGCCAAGAGGATTGATTGAACTCTAACACTCGATGGACTTTAGTTATTTTCAAACCGAGAATTGTATAGAGTTGAAGGTTTCTGTAATGAAGCACGTATTTTTCTTTGTTGCTTAATGTTGGTATCAGTTTATGTACCAAACCAGTTGATATCTTGTATTTCTTCGCGATGTTTTTGCAATAATCTGATAGCATGTCCTCGGTCACTTTAATCTTTTCCGGTCCAAGTGGGTAGTCATTATGCAGATCATGTGACTCTTCGGGGTATTCTAAATCAACTTCAAGTATCAAACCTTTGTTGCTATCTTCTTGGTACTTTGCTACGTTTATCTTATCGATTTGCTTTTCTGTCATCCATCTGAATCCGCCTGTTGGTAAATATTGACTCATCGCCCAACCGTATAGATTATTAGCATCGAGATACATGATATACTTTGAGGGCGCCTTCTCATCGTATAATGTCAGTCATTTTAAGCATAGCATCCCACGAAAGCCCTGGAGACGTGAAATAATGACATGGGTCCAGTTTGTAGTATTCAAGGCATGTTTTCCTGAAGTTTTCAAATACATCAGCTAATAGGAGGATGTCAGATTTCAGGTACAGGTCATGGTATTCACCCATATTTTTGAGAGAGAATGTATTCCACACATTCTGGGCATGTGTATAGTCTTTATCACTTATATGTTCATCACTTAATATGCTGTAAAATTCTTCTTTTGTTGTAGCTTTTCATTGAATTTATCGAAACTGTCCATGTAGTCGTAAGGGTAGACCCCTTTTTGTGCCATCAGATCAAGCTTTTTACCTTTTAATTTTTGAGAGGTGTATTTTAATGACTCTTTTGGTAGATTACAAACTAGTTTTTCCAAACTAGAGCTCATAAATTGGAAACTATCGATGAATGTGAGGTGATTACCAAGCATGAAAGCCATATACTTCTCCATATTGTTGGGAATGGCATTGATTGCCATTTGACACTTTTCACCTTTCTTATTTGTGTAAGTGTGTTTCTTAACAATAGCTCCAATTTCTTGCATAATGAAATGGCTGTCATAGCCTCTCAGATTGTGGAAAATGACTGGTATTTTTATTTCTTCTGGGTTTACTCTAAGTTTTAGATTACATTCTTGATGGGCAGAGCCTCTGTATTTACCAGTGATATGGCAATGATCTCGAACTCGAATATCTTTATCAGTATATTTTTTATTGCAAATGTGGCATTCTTTTGCTTTTTGAAATTCATCCTCATCCTCTTTCGTCATTCTCAATGGTATGTTGAATTCCTTTTTCATAATTTTCTTACAATATTTGACTTCCTCCAGCATAGCTTCCATAAATTTGTAAACGGCTTTTTCACCTCTGTATATTGTCACAGGTTTGCTGTGTTTGTCATCATAGCAACAAACCAATTTGTAGCCATATCCACAGTCTGTATGCTTCTGGTATGCTTCGGTATATGATTTATCATTATTAGGTTGACAACCGGATATCTTTTCTGTTATAGCCTCAAAGTCAGCGTAGATTACAAATGGCACTGGTAGTTGTTTATGAAAATTATTGAATTTCAATATGTTTTTACCTTTTTCTGGCATTTTTATTGCTTGTGTGCCATTCACTTGTATACAGTTTTCTTTATGATCAGTTAATACTCTTTCGGAGCTAAAACACTGAAGACAAGGCATGCAGAAATGTTTTCTTTCTTTGTGTTTTGTTTGTTTGTACATTAAATTGTTGAAATCTTTGATCAGTACATAGTGCTTTTTTTCATTTTCTGTTATGAGAAGCAGATTCAAGAAGTCTGCATATTTTTCTTTTGACACATGAATTGGATATGGTTGTTTATCTTCATAACCGAAAACATTGATTTTGATGTCATTTTGCTTCTCAATTTTATTGTACTGTTTTGTTGTGACTGGAAATTCAATCCCTGAATAATCTAAATTTTCAATAAATTGCTTGTCTGATTTTTTGATTCTCTGTGGGTTTTTGTCTTGTGGATTCAAATGTCTGATGTGACACCATCTGAAGCATTCATTATCCTCATTTTTCATATTAATCAATCCCTTTGCATTGTTTCTGAGTTCCTGTGGTAGTTTAATATATGAGGAGCCCTTCATTGGTTGATATTTGACAACATTGAGGTAATGATTGTCAACAGATTCAATAGTCCAACCAGAACCTTCAGATACCCATACAGCTATTTTATTCAAGATTTGCTGTTTTGATATTTTTAGTGATTCAACAACTTCCAGATTATTCACAATTGTTTGAGCTGGACTGTTGAAATATGCGGTCTCATACACTGTTTCTCCATCTGATGTTTTTGTGAATGTCACCCTAAGCGTTTCAATGAATTTTAGACCTTTCATTTCATTTGACAATTTTTCAATATGTATTTCGATTGCCTTTCTTGTGTTTTGTAGTTGCGCTAGCGGGTCTTTATCATTTTTTATATCAATTTCAAAAGACTCAGTATAACCTTTCAGAGCTTTATCAACTTGCTCTATCTTAGTTCTTTGTGGTGGCACAGGCTTTGGTTTGTAAGTCCTTGGTGCTGGTATTGGTTTCTTTTTCAATTGTTCTATTTCTTCCAACCATTCAGAAGGTGGGGGTGGTAATCTTTTTCTCTCGAAATAATCAACCAATTCTTTCACGGTTTGTCTTGGTTTTGGTTTCACAGCTCTTGGTGCTGGTACTGGTTTGTAAGTCCTTGGCGCTGGCACTGGTTTGGTGTCATCTACCACAATAATTTTAGGCTTCTTCTTCTCTTGCTTTAATAGCAATTCGATGAGCTGAGATTTACTGAGTTTTTCAAGACTCTTCTTGTCCATACTATTGTTTGAGATAATTTTTTCCATTTATTTGTATTATACCTATAGGTCATTCGTCTGCGTTTAAATATGGTCTAGAATTCAAGTGATCCAAATACTGGATACTTTGAACAGTTTGAAAAAAAATAATCATTTACCATTCATATTTGATTGGTGTTTTTTCGTCTTAATGTGACACCATTTTCCAGTAAGTGTGTAGTTTCGTCCTGTATTACAAATATCACAATACCATTCTATCTTAAGCATGCATTTAGTCTTATTTTTTCTTCTTTCCTCATCGCTTAGAACTCTGGGCCTTCCACGACCTCTTTTAACATTTTGATTTTCCATATATATAAACTATATTTTTTATTTCTTTATTAGTTTTTATGAATGTGTTTTAAATGGGTTTTTAATGTTTCTGATGACTTGAATTTTCTGGAACAGTTATTGCATTTGATCCTTACACCATCAAAATAATGAATTATTTCTTTCAGGATTTCATCATAATCATTACTGACTAACACTTTGAAATTGTTGTTTCTATACTCTTGCAATATTACTTTTTGATCCTCTGATAATTGCCCATTGCCTCTTGGGTTTTTAAATTCAATAACAAAGCCTGAATACACATTATGTAGATTTTGAATGATCAGATCTGGTGATCCTTTTTGATAACCCATATTATAAGATCTCAATCTCATGTCACTATTTATTTGGTTTTCACCTAGTGATGCATTTAAAAGTGCTTTTGGATGGTGGTTTCTTATATAGTTAACCACTTTTTTATGTAAGTCGTACTCTGACTGTATATTGAAAGTTAACATTTTGAAAGGTTGTGGTTATATTCATACAGTCCAGTTTTTCTGATTGATGGCAAAACCTCTTTTGTGATCCATCGTTTGAATTCCTTAGCTTTGTCCATATCAGATCTCAAAATGAGGCTATACAGTCCAGATTCATTTATGTAAATAACGTGGTCATTTTCTAGGGGGGGGGGGGGAACGAATCGTTCCCCCTAGATTTGAGGTTGTTTAAAGTAATTTTATCTTCAGAATCAACATGATCACGAATAGCTTTGCGAGTGTTTTTATACTTTAATATTTTGGCAACAGTCTTGGCTTTGAACCATATGTCATCATCCTTCTTGATAATATCTAGTTTAGTTTCTTCATAAATGAACGTATTATATCAATATAAATTATTCCATTTAATTGACCGCAATGAGATAGCCAGAAACAATCATATTTTTGGCTACAATGAGCAAATAACAGCATGCTGTATGGTTCCTTATATATATGTTACATAATATTCTTTTATAACAATTTCATATATCTTTTAAATCATTCATTGGTATCCAACTGTTAAATTCATCACTATATCCCTTCCACTTCACCAAAGCTTGTTTCTTCTTGTAATCTATGCGAATGACTTTATCAATACGGAAAACATCCTGTCTGGCTTTTAATAATTCTTGTTCATAAAAACTTCCTTGTATTTCTTCATCGTTGAGATCCTTTAATTTGTAAGTGATTGGGTTTGTATATTGGATTTTATCAATTATAAATACTTCCTCAGTCCAATTTGGTGTATAGCCCTTGTCGTACACATTCCGTTTATACTTAGATATTCGGACCTTGTCACCAACCTTGAATTTTGGTTTAGCTGATAATGGCTCCATATCACCATATAGATTAAAGTAAACTATACCTTCATTCCTCTTTTTACTAGCTTCTGTAGGTGTCATCTTTATGCTTGAATGTTTTGTGTTGTTGTACTGTTTTACTAATTTTGGTAACATGTCTAAATACTGTGTATTACCTTGAACTGTGAACTGCTTCCACATTTTGGATTTAATTGTCCTATTCCATCTTTCAACTACTGATGACTTCTCCTCATTCTCAGTTGAGTACATATGTATCCCATTTTTCTCTAATAGGTCTTTCACATGTTTGTTATAGAATTCTTTTCCCTTATCAACCCATAGATATTGTGGTTTTCTGCCTTCCTTGAATATTGTTTTGAATGCTTCAGTGACAGATTCACCTTTCTTATCCTTCAATGGGACAATCCAACCATATTTGCTGAAGACATCAATAACCATAAGAAGATATCGATAACCTTTATTCCATTTACTGAACTGTTGCATTTCAACTAGATCACTTGCCCATATTTCATCAATTTTATTTACAATCACATGCCGCCGAGTGAAATTTCGTTTTATGGGTGCATGTAATTCGTCTGCTAATTTTTCTTGCCAGTTTTCTTCACTCGACGGCTTTTTCCGTTTTTTGAAATACCAAGACCAAGTTTCTCCTTTGTTGCAATTGCATTACGAGCCAACATATGTCCCCATTGTCTATCTTTCCACGGAATGGCATCAAGAGCAGCAACCATTTTTCTGTCTGCTTTATTCTTGCATTTCCTATCATCTTTACAAATGGAGTAATCAAAATCATGTTGCATGGCAACAGCATCTGTTCTTCCTGTTGGCTGCTGATATATCTCAAGTATTTCACCTGTTGTTGGATCGTGTTTAAGCTGCTTATGAAGAGGATTATACGGTCCAGTATAGTTATGACCTGGCAAAGTCCATCCACCTTTTGGTTTAGGAAGCTTGCCAATAGCTTTATGAATATCGACAGCACCACCGAATCCTGGAAACGTAAAAGTTGGTTTGGATCCAAAACCTGATTCTAAAATGAAAGAATTATAAGATTTTTTGTACCCTCTTTTTTTTGCAATTTCATACAATTGTTTATACACTTTCACTCTTTCCTTTGCATCTTTTATCTCACTTGTATTTGGAAATTTAAATAAATTTGGGTCAGTGATAATCTCTTTCCCTTTTTTCAAATCTACTTGCCATGGAGACCCCGCTACACCCGATTTTATTGCACTATCAATTAATGAACCTCCACGTGTATAATCAATGCCCTTTATGTCTGTTTTATGGGTTTGTCTCTTATCAGCGCGCTTAGGACGTATTTTTGTACTTAAATCAAATAATGCTTCTTGAGTTACTTTTGAAATTGCAGGCTTTGCTAAATCAATACCTTTATTAATCAAATATTGTTGATTTTTAGGATTTCTGAGGGCCTCGGAAGCATAATATCTTCCTGCTTTCCAAGCTTGTGGTAGAATTACATCCTTTATTGCCATCCCTGCGAGATCTAATCCAGTTGTTAAAATGCCCGCCCCTTTAGACGGGCTACCCCATTTCCCTGGTTCTTAACAAATTTAGTCTTTGTTATCCCACATTCAGCGCAAGCGCATTTCAACATTGTTCAACCATTTTTTGTCTTTTCATATCTTTCACTTCCTGGTACACATTCAGTGACTTTTTTCTGTTTAACACAATATGATTTTACCATTATACATATTAGTTAGATATTTTCGAAGTAGTCTATGATGAATCTGTGATTGACACTCACATCTGTTGAACTGAATTTGGAATTGTGTATTGTATCCAGAATCGATCTGCCTTTTTGTCTCTCGAGAAGATAGTACAAACAGCAATATCCACACAAGACTGAATCCCTTTCTTGTATCTCATCACCAGAGTATTCAATTTGTTTACCGAAGTATTCACAGTATGTGTCCATATTTCGATAACATACCCAATGAGTGCCAGGTCCAATCCGACTGTCAAGATTGACTATTCCACATTCTTTGTTTTTGATTTGTCTTGGCAAAGCATCCCGACTGAAAACTCCTCTAAAATGTTTAATCTTTAATTTTTTCACCCAATTCAATAAATCAAAGTTGGATAATGCTTTATTCATGAATTTTAGAGTATTATTCCTAGTATAGGGATTGAATTGAATGGACTGTTTTTTCCTAATAGAAGTCCTTTTCCTGAGGTCTTTTTTGAAGTTCTTTTTTTTTTTTTCATTCCAAAACCGATTGGGTTATCCCATGTACCAACAACTGGGGGTGATATCCATGGAATCATATCATGTTTTCCACCACTTTTATTTATTTTAATGGGATCTGGAACGTGAACTGGTAATGACCGTCTAGGACGACTGTGTTCAACATGCAAACCTTTTCCAGTCAAGGCTTTCACAAGCAGAGGAATTCCAATACTTGCCAAAAGTGTTCCAAGAAAACCACCAGACTGAGTTTTTGTTGGTTTGATAGCGAGTTGTCCACCAGACTGCATCGCATTGACAAGATCAGCCATTTGTCTCACATTCAACAAATTTCTATAATTCAATAGTTGGGACAAGTTTTCATTGGGAATAATGAATCCTCCTTTTTGTTTCTTTCCAAATAATTTATCAATGCCGAGACTTGCTAATGAAGAAAGAGCACCTGTGGCCAATGCTGGAGCCGCTTTTGATACTGCTGTAGTTGCATATGGCAATAATTTTGTTCCAAGTGAAAAAATACTTGACCAAAGAGAACCTCCATGTACAACAGCTTTTCTGATTTGAGTTTTTGATATAGAAATATCTGAACCTTTTCCTAATCTTTTTGATTTCATCAGTTGTTTATTTGTCTTTTTGTCAACATAAGTTGATCATTGCCAGATAATTCATTATGCGATAACCTCAATGTTACTGCTGAATTTGATTTTATGGCTTTTGCAAGCTTTTCTTTCTGACCTTGTGAAAGTTTCACTCCATGAGGATGATAAGTAGTCATATATTATATGTTTATACTAAATTGAATATAATTTATTCAATTCAATTATTTAATTTATTTAATTATTTATTTAATTATTTATTTAATTATTCCAATTATTTGATTATTTAATTAGAAACAATTACATGGATCTCAAAACAAGTTTACCATCTGTCTTTCTCATCTCAATGTCCTGTTCATAGAGGACTAGTGCATACACACTGTAATCTGCATTTGTTCCAGCACTCAAAGTGTATTTGAAAGTCAGTTTTGTCATCCCATCTTTTATGTCCTGTTTTTGTTTCGTCAAATCAAAATAAATGAAAGGGAATATTGAACCAAAGTTACCTCTGTTAAGCAAGGTGCTATCACTGAAGTCGTTGATGGCTTGAACGTATTTCAAAACATCTCTGAATACTCTTGATGGTTCTGTTGATGGTTCATAATGAACCTCTGGATAATCATTTCCATTACCAACTTCGAGATAACAATTTGTCATTGTTCGGGCATTTGCAACTGAAAATGTGTTGTACAAGAATTTATTGGCTGTCTGAGACGCATCATTGGCATCATTAATAATGAATACAAATACGTGCCTTGGTTTGTTTATTCCTGTGGAAATACGGAAATTAGCTGTCTGTTGTCTTGTTGAGTTGCCTCTCTCAACCATTTCTCTCAGATAAGTCCACTTTCCAGTGTCAAGATATTTGCTCATGTACAATGACTTTCCAACTGCATTAAAAACAATACGAGGAACAATTAGCTGAAATTTGGTGAGTACCACACGACAATTATCAGCAGCCTGCCAAATTAAATTATCACCACTTTCAAGTGTTAGGTTCAACTCTATTTTCGAGTTAGGCAAAAGTTCATCCCAAAGGCTCTTGAAAAATCCGTATCTATTCAATGATATTTCTGCATTTGCAGTACCATTTGCACCATTCAACAACATTTTACGAGATGCGAATCCTTTGTTATAATTGGCTTGAGCTGTTCTGTCTTCAGCATGTCTGTTGGTGTCAAGATAGAAGAACTCATTTGTTCCTTGACTTGAAGCGTAACCTTTTGAATACTCAAGCAATGATTTAATATTTGTAGCTTGGTTTGCATCTCGACGTTCATAAACATCAATGCCATTAATTTTCACATTTATAGTGTTAATGAGAGCGTGAGCTGAATTCACGATACCGTTTCTATCATCAGCAGCAATATCAGCTCCATCTGCAAGCTTCTTTACGATGAAAACAACATTTAAACGAGCATTGAACCAATCAAATGGTGTAGTCTCTCCACTGTTATCAACAACGAAACGGTAGCCTGTTTTCTTCTGATGAGCATTGTTTGCAACTACTGTGTTTAATGCTGTCTCGAGTTCG
Source organism: Pachyseris speciosa (assembly GCA_016490735.1). Classification (NCBI taxonomy): domain Eukaryota; kingdom Metazoa; phylum Cnidaria; class Anthozoa; order Scleractinia; family Pachyseridae; genus Pachyseris; species Pachyseris speciosa. The sequence goes on along the minus strand of JAEMWC010000148.1, from coordinate 55,761 downwards.
AAGACCACATCTTCATATCGTTCGATATATTTTGATTCTCGATAGTTTGACATATATTATTGTGTTAGATAAAAGTTATTTATTTTTCATTCACTTTATTTTGCGTGGCCTACCTCTCTTTCTTTTGATCTCACTCCCAATCTCACTCCCACTTTTCATCTTTCTCAAAAGTTCTATTATTTTATCACCAGCTTTTTTGCCTGCGTGTTTTTTCCAACTGTTTTGATAATGTCAGTCAGGACACCTTCACCATGTTGTTCATATTTCTTATATTCAAACCGTTTCATATACTATTAGGTTTTATAATTCCGTTCCTCTCAAGAATATCTCAATATACCAATCTATCCCGTTCACATCAACTGGAGCTCCAGAAGAGTCAGTAACGTAAAAACGTATTGAACTGATTGTATGTGTTGAGACAGGATTCCATGAAAGAAAACGAGGTTTGTAAGTGAAAGGTAAACTTCTGACAAGTTCTGTGACTGGAATAACTGCAATAGTACTTGTGTAATTTCCATCAACGATGCTATCTATCACCTTATCACAATTAATATAAATTTCATCTACTCCGCGTGTTATATCTGGCAAGTTTGTTCCATATTCCGTGGCTGAAACTATTTTTGAATCGAAACCGATAAGTTTTCTAAATTCAAGATCTCTCAGATCCACTCGATAGTTTTCATCAAGTTCAATCAGAATACGATATGTTGATAAAATGAAAAATATATCGACACCATACTTCTTTTTGGCATCATTCGGGTCATCAACAACCAAATGGTTGTTTTTTCTCATATACTCGTGAATGTAACTATTGATGTCATCATATGAGTACATTCCATCAACAAAAGTTATTGTTTCCCAGTTTACACCTTTGTCATGGCTATATTTAATTTGATTATTCCCAAAAGATTCTCTGATGTTATACCAACTGTATGTCATATTGATAGACTTTACAGCGATTTTATATTTCATATCATTCGATAATGTGAGAGGAGTATTAAATCTTTTTGTGAAATCATGACTCTGACTGACACCAATTTTGTCTCTGTTTTTACTGTTGAATCGTAATGAAATTTCTGTCATATACTATTGAATTAGATATTTAGTCATTATCTTATTGAGCTCCTTGTTTGAAACAATACCCAGTCTGCTTAATACATGCAATATATTTACAAACTCATCTCTTACACCTGTACTATTATTACCAGCAAAAATAGACCCACCAAGTAACTGGAGTCGTGAAAGCAAGTCACCAATATTATTATAATAAACAACACCAGCTCCATATTGTCTTTTTCTCTTCCTAATACCTTCACCGAGAGTTTTTGAACCTTCTTCAATAAGATCAATTCTTTTTCGGTACTCTTGTAGTAATTTGATGTCTTGAGTTAATTCATATATTCTTCCTTTATTATTATCCCTATCCTTTTTGGTTTTTGATAGTGCTCCTTTTTTACCTCCAAGTTCTTTGGTTAATTTACCAATATTTGCATCATAGTCATTGATATTTATTGTTCCATTCATATGTTGATTGAGTATTTGTGATGGAGGAGGTAACTTATATTTCATCAATGTTTGAACCTCCTCAAGTGAAAAACCCTTATCAATATTTGACTTATAAGGTGATTTTATATCAGACATCATTTCTGGTTTATAATCAATTGGTAATTTTGTTGTTTCTGTAGGTTTTGATTCAGGTAGTGTATTTAAAAGCATAAGATCTTCAAATCCACTTGTCAATGCTTTTTGATTCTTTTTCAACTGTTCAATAACTTCATCCTGTTTTTTGTCAACACTTTCTTTCACACTCTTCTGAGCATCAATAGAAGGTTTCAGTAATTCTGACGTTTCATCATATGCATCCTGTTTTCTGTTTTCGTAAGTCTTGATAACCTCACGAACTTCTCTTGTCTTATTTCCAGCTTCAATTCCACTTTTAAGAAGCTTTTTCATACGCTCTATATCCATACAAGTACATTGGATAAAATCTAATCTAAGCTATTTACATATGGAAATTCCAAATTATGATATTATTCAGAATTCAAACAAGTCTTTTAGACAGTTGTATCCATATATGCCAAAAGATACATTTAGAATGTTATTGGCTGGAATTTCTGGATCTGGAAAGACAACATTGTTTTTGCATTTGATTATGGAACCGTTAGTCTATTATGATCAAATACATCTATACGCCAAAAACTTGGATCAAGACAAATATCAATATTTACAGCAAGTGATGGATAGAATAAGCAAACAAGTTGGTTACCCCGTTTTAATTTGTAGTCAGATGAAATTTTACCTGTTGAACAACTTCAAGACACTGAATTGCAGCGGTTGGTTGTGTTTGATGATTTTGTGACGGATAAAAAACAAGATCAAATCATCAGCTATTTTATTCAGGGTCGTCATAAAAATTGTTCAGTACTGTACCTAACACAGTCATTCTATGGATGTCCAAAATCTGTTAGGCTTAATTGTAGCCACTTCTGCCTTTACGATTTTCCATCTTCAAGAGAGAGAAACTTTATCTCCCAAGAACTTGGAATTGATAAGCAAAAGTATATCGAAGCAACTAAAAAACCATATTCTTTCTGTTATGTTGACAAGCCAATGAAAGCAGTGAAGAGAAACTTTTATGGCGTTATCTAATCTATTATTATATGGGTATATTCAATTTTTCACCAAATCAAGATGATATAAGAACTGGTAACAGAGGTCCAATTGGTCCAAAAGGTGATAAAGGTGATAGAGGTCCAATTGGTCCAAAAGGTGATAAAGGTGATAATGGAAATGGATTTAAGTTGACACAAAATGGGAATTATGATATCGAAAACAAAAAATTGACTAATATAGCAGCACCAACTGCAAACAATGATACAGCCACAAAGGGGTATGTTGATAATAAAACAGCCGATTTCCTTAATATAAACACAGGTGGTGTAATTTTTGCACCTGTCAGCATGAATAGAAATGATCTGATTGGCATACCAGATAACCCAAGATTTGGTTATTCAGCTGTAAATAGAAACTATGTGAACAATAATTTTTTGAAACTAAATGGAAGCGTTGCGATGACTTCTGATTTGAATCTTGGAGGTAACAAATTGACTAATGTAGCAGCACCAACTGCAAACAATGATACAGCAACGAAGGGGTATGTTGATGACCTTGTTTTTTCAGCATCAGGTTCTCAACGCAACCCATTTGCCTTTTTGTTAAAAGACAAATCCAAGTCTTCTGCAGTTCAAGGTGTGGAAAACCTTCAAATTGAGAATTTTGACAAATCACCTTATCACATAAACAAGTCATCATTGTCTTTTTTCATCAAACGAAGTGGCAACCTTACATCCAAAATTCGTTTTGATGTTTCATCTTTGAGTGACGGTCAGTACACATTTGTCACTGAGTTTTTCTCACCCTCTGACCCTCGCCAAGCTGCAATTGATTTATTCCTTCCAACTATAAATATACGAGATGCGGGACAGCCGTTTCAAAAACCTTTTCTCAAAACTCCGCACGTTGATGGTTACATGAAAAAACTTTTCCAGATAGAAAAAACCAGTGGTGGTCAAGCAGCAATACAGGTGGAACTTTCCAGCACAGCTCCTGCGTCTAACACCAAAACACATATCATTGTTTATGGAGCTTTTGGCTTTCATACCAATTTGTCTTACTTTCTCCATGACCCAGCTTATGAAATTGAAAACGGCCATGTTGCATTTGGTGGTAATGTTGACATGAAATTAAACAAAATCATCAACCTGCAGGATAACCCCTCAAACCCACAAGACGCTGTAAACAAATCATATGTTGATGCTGAAATTGCTGGCATTGATGTTTCTCAATTTCTTAAAAAAGATGGAAGTGTTGTAATGACTGGCAATCAGAATTTTGGGGGGTTTATTATTACAGGTCATGGTATTGGAACTCGGGAGATCTTGTGAATAAATCTTATATTGACACTAATCTCGCATCTAAAAGCAGTATCGGTCAAACTCTACTTCGAGATGGAACACAAGAAATGACTGCTAATTTAAATCTAGGAGGTAACAAATTGATCAACTGTGCAAGACCAACTGTTAATTCTGATACAGCAACGAAGGGGTAAGTTGATAATAAAACTGAAGATATTATTGGATTTACATCTGATGGAAGTTATGATTTTTTAAACAAACACTTGGAGAATGTTGGCCAGATCCATGCTTCAGGCTATATTGACTTACATAATAATAAAATTATAAATGTTGGGGCTCCAACCGCTGACAAAGATGTTGCCAACAAAATTTATGTTGACCAAGCACCTTTTCTTAAACGTTCTGGCGTTTCCTTGTTTGCCTGCGCGCGCAACATTTGTCTCGGGCACAAAATTTGCATCTTCAACAAATATTTCCCAGTTTGCGCGGTATAGAAACACAACATTTGCGCTGTGTCACACTCGTTTGCACACCCAAGAAACATCATGCACAACAATGTGTCCTCGTTTGCCAGGGCCTTTAAAAACGAGGACAGGAACGTCAGCAAGAACGTCACAAAAGAATGTAAAAGGCAGGGTGAGTGTTGCAGGTGCAGGGTGCACAGTGAAAAACGTAAAAAAAGAACGTATGTTTTACAGTAATCCCTTTTCTTCCGGCGTGCAGCAAAGGAAATTGGTGACGTCTGCACGCAGGCTATCAGCCTGATGAAATGGTATGACCAGTCTTTTGAAAACCTTAGTAATTAATAGAGACAAACGACCTTGATAGCGCAATGTGAACTTCTAATAATCATAAGACATGACAAGAGCACCACCATCACCCTGAAAAATTACAACAAGGATATTACTTTTCCAGATACGTGTCAAAGCATCCTAATCTTCTGGAATCTTTAATGGTGAACACGTTACCAGTATTTCAAGAACTTTTACAAAGATCTACAAGCAATGTTAAAAATCAGTTTACCTGTTGGAAAGCTGCAGCAACTAAAAGCTTAAGTTTTCTATAAATTTGAAAATTAAAGAAGCCGTGTTCGCACAGGCCATCATAATCATGCAGCTTTATTTCTGTTTTGCCAATAAAATTCCATACTTTTCGACCTTTACAAGGATTTGACTCTACTGGAACCACAACGAACATTTGAAAACGATTTCTGACTAATTTCCAACAATAGGCGGACACATTTTTCGTGTGGATTACATCGTGATCTCTTTGTAATGGCATAAGCCGCTGTAAAAAAGTGGTGTGACATGGGCTCACAGTCACGTCTCCAATCGGTTAGCACTCGTTCACAGGGATGGAAAGGACGTCATTAATTATGCTAACCCTAATCCTAATAACCCTAACCCTACCCCTAATTCTAACCCTGACCCTAAAGGTCCTTTCCATCCCTGTGAATGAGTGCTAACCTCTCCAATCTCATACCCAGAGTCCTCAGGCTCTTTGGCCAGCGGTTAGTTGCCAGTCACGACCGGCAAACACGATGTTTACACTTAAATAAAAGCTACTGACCCAAAATACTGACCAGAAACAAGGGGAGTAAACATGACATGTGTTTGCAGGAAATTTGGACGATTTTCGGTGCAAATCGAAAATCACAGATTTTAGCCGTGGGAAGTGTACTTCTTTCTGGATAGCATAGCGGATTCAAATAAGCGAATGTTTTAAAGGTACTTCAACCTAAAAGTAAGCGCCTTCGAGTTTACAAATGAGATAGAAACTGATGTGTACGATGAATTCTGACGCGAACTGGAGCGATTAAGGGGGAGTTCCACCTGAATGCTACGTTTTTCTAACCTTTTGGCCTTTTCTCCTTATTATCTTCTCAATACACAGGAAAAAATCCCAAATTTCCAAATATGATCAAAGTTGGATTTTGATTGGATTTTACAATATCCAAACTGACCAAATAGCCAATTTTGGTTTTAAGTTGGATTTTACATGGATACTTTAAAGTAAGGAAAAAGACACAAATACAATCCAAAATAGTATTTGGACATATCATTACTGAAATTGTTTTTTTCCGAAAGCCAAAGTGTTTTTTGTAATACAAGATTGGATTGCTTCACAACCAAATATGCCATTCTCCCATGCAAACTTCATCAGCTGGTTTTGAGACAAACCAAACCTGGACATTGTACAAAACAAAGTTGTATTTCAAGACGTTGCTTCATTTGCAAAACAAACATGGATTTCTATGTATCCAAACCTGACTTACTGGTTATTTGTTTTTCTTTTTTCTGTGAAACAAATTATTGGCAAAGCTTGAATCTCTTCCAAGCCATGTAAATTTTACAAAGAGCCATATTTTTAATCCATACATGTTCTTTGCTGTTAGTACATACAACCCTTACACTACTGTATGCTGTCTTTTCCACACACAAAGGATACTTAGATGTGTCTACACTGTAGAGGAAAAATTGAACTGTTACAGTGTATATCTCTAAATTATGACAAACCCTAATGTACAGTAATATTGTCGTTTTCAACTGCTAGTGATACTATAGCCAATGGGATCTTGGTTTACAAGTGACCAGATGTTCACATTCTGTTTACAGGCAACTGAAGTTTTGTAATACAAAAATAAGCCTGCTCATTTACTGCTTGTACATTGTATTATTTTGACCGGTGCCATACATGGGTAGGTGTCAATGGAAGTTGGTGTTTTTTCGTTTTCCACCATTACTTTTCCTTCCAGACACTTAACTGCCATTCTCCAACAGCAATGTCAAGAATGCTAGTAAAGTTTATGTTGTCCATTAGATTTGAGCGACTTTCCCGTACCCACAACTTGTTTTCATTCCAGTCTCTATGTTTAATGTAGAAATATCCTTTGACTAATTTTTCAGCAAATAACACACGCTTTACTACTGCGTGCCAAATTTCATCGTTGTTTCCTTTAACTAAGATCATGTCCTTCACCTCAGGATAAACAGGAACAATGACAGGTGGCAAAGGAATAGTTTTCCTGAATGGATCCACAACTGCATAATTTCCATTCACATCTGGAAACAGCATTATTTCTCTTTGTAAATCTTTTAGCCCAAGACAGGTGCAACTCTCAAAGGGTTTGACATAAGGTGTGTCACTCAGTGAATGATGCATTATACCACCAGCAGGATTCCACACAAGCTGATAAACATCGCCAATGACAACTGGTTGAGGTGTTTCATTCACATTCAAGAGGAAAAAATGATTAATGCGAAAATAAATCTCAGTGTTTAACTGCTTAGCAACAACAACATCACCAGTTCTGTACAGTTTACCACCCTCTGCAATTCTATGCATAGGTAGATATGCACTGCGATAGGACTCAGCGACATCTCCAATTACACAGGATTCAAAATCTGAGAAGTAAACTGTAATAGACTCCTTTTCTTCCCTAAGAAGGAAGTGTGACTGTCCAGATCCAATCAGAACACCTTGATTGACTGTTGTGGCATCAGGGCTGTTCTGACATAATTTGATTAAGTCCTTAGCTCCCTCAAGAGAAGATACTACAACCTGAAAACAAATAGACCGATTCAGGTTGTTTGCTTGTGTTCCCATTTGAAATCATTGACGGGTGATGTTTCTACAAAAAATTGTTTCTGTATTGCATGACATTAGAAAGATAAAGAAAAAGTTTTTGTGCAGTCAAAAAGAGACATTACCAAATATATATGTCCTTATTACAGATAAGCCAGAAATCAATTTTGCTTGCAAAAAAGAAAGCAAATACGGCATTTGTGACAATGCAATACGAGAATGTGCAGACCCATTTGACTCATTCAATGTCACTTTGTTGTTGCCTGGAAAATGTCTTTCTCACACCCTTTTCCGTGAAATGAATTAAATAATTATTATCACTTAGAAATGGTTACATGAACATTCTAGGCAAACACCTACTTCAGAAATAACCTATGAGACATAAGAGGTGTTCAGTTATGGTGAAAAGCATAGACGAAGCACTAAATTCATGTAAAGTACCTTAATGTATGAAAATTAGTCAGAAGAACATAAATTTTGAGTATGAGAAAAAGAAGAAGACAAGGAGGAAGAGGAGAAGCCATACTACCATTACCTTTTCCCTGTTGATTTTGGGTGACCTTGATGTCCTCCCTGCATGCAACTGTGGATGAGCTGACTGAAACTTGAGGAATTCTCGTTGAGATTCCTTTCTCGCAAAAGTTTTCTCCGAGTATTTTCTGTTGCTTGACTGCTGAACATAACGTGATACAGCTCTCTCAAACTGCATGCACCAGAAATTGTCTGGAGCAGAAAACCTTGTGATGTCCTCATGTAAGTAAGTGAGTGAGATTGTGCAAATTTACCACACAGGCTTGGGTGCCAAAATGTTCCTCCAACAGAATACAATACCTCCATGAGAGACGCTGAAAGTTATGCACCATATCTGCTGTCCAGCCATCTCGACCAGCATTGAAAACAAATTCAACCAGTCTAGGAATTGGAGCCCACACTTTGTATTCATCTTCAATAACCAGCCTGCTGAACACAAACTCAGAAGCAGGAAATGCAAGTTTTTGATACTCTTCTGCCTTCCAATATCCCATACCTTCAAAATCAGTTGGACGTCTTGAGGATTTATAATCAGTTGTCCACGGCATTTGCTCCAGTTTGCAAGCAAGTTCCCTCACGTCCATAACCTCACCAGAGAGCAGCTTTGCGAAGTGGTTCTTCACCACATTGAGGGGTAACAAGTGCATTGCATCAAACACAGTGTCATTCAGGATGCTGAACTGGTACAAAGGATGCGGACGCTGTAGCAGACTCAGGCCATTGAATCCTGCTTCTCTACGTCTGTTCTGGAAGTAAGTTTGCCTCTCCTCTTGTTCAATTTCAGCCATAATTTGTACTTCCTCGTGAAGCACTCTCTTTCGCCATGGATGGCGAAAGTGTTCTCGGAATCCAGGGTAGTAATAATGGCGCTCATCAATTAACCATGTACCTATACAGAGGGTGAAGAAACAGATAATGATTTTCTTAGCTTTGGGCTTTAGCCAATTCAAGCTTTTTAAACACACTACAGCAAATACTTTACCCAGAAGTTACCAGGCTGTGCAGATGACGGTTCCATTTTTCATTGAAAAAGGTGTTTGTTTTGTACATGTACATGTATCTTTTATGTCTGTACCACAACCACCCAATAGCAGGGAAAACAATTTATTTTGCAAATGTTTATGCACATAATGACAGCAAAGTTGATTGGGAGGTTAATTTTATGCCGGATAAAGGTGTACAACTATACAATTGTGATTCTCCGGAAAATGGCCATTATATGCAAATTAACCAAGCAGCAATTTAGGGGAAAGTATCTGGATTTTATAGACTGGAACACTTTACCATTTGAGACTTAAATTATCAATAAATTATGATGCAATTTAGCATACCTGACAAGTGACATCTTCTACAACCCTTCTTTCCACCTGCACCTTTACTTTTGCAAATCTCACACTGGGCAGGATGGTCACCGGTCCAAAGAAGCAATAGCAGTCTAATGATCACTTCACCAGCAGGGAAGCAATGTAAGGCTCCCTTGTAGTCTACCAAATATCCTGCAAAACACATGAGAAAAGAATAAGCTTCCCAGGCCAGTAGGCAAGCACCACAATGCTTGACACAAAGTTCCATAATTTTATTTTTTAAACCATCAGCTAAAAACAATTTTGGTAAAAAACTGATGACTTTTCCTTAACTCAATCAATTTTTTTTTTAATTTCATGACTTTTCCAAACTTAGAATTTTATTTCATGACTTTCTATGAACTTTAAATATAATGACCATGAACCCTGGATCATTATACATGTACATTTGCCTTTTGAATGGATCCCACCTTCAATAAAGCCTTCTTCTAAGTCTTGCACCCGTGGTTCTAAAAATGGATCAAGGCTGTCTGGTCTTGAATCTAGCAGGTCATATGATGGAACGAATCCAACAGTATAAATTTCTTCCGTGCAGAGCCTATCCTGCTTGCACATTGTTGCAATAGACACTTCAATGGCTCCTGTGCTCCTCTTTTTGTTTCCAAAGGGTTGAAAGCCATCCCGGTGAGCTGTAATAACATATATTTCACTTAAACTGACTACAAAGAAAATTTTGTTCCACTTCTAATTCTAATTTTACTAACTATGCAAAATGTTTACACAGATTTTAAAACAAATTTAAATTCTAACATATAATTCTGGTATATCTTTGCAGGTGTTGATGGAATTAAGATTGTGGTTAATTAATAGAACAACTTTCTGTTCTTTACTTATTGCTGTATGTGTTCCCTGATTAATTTAGCCTGTCACTGAGGATGCGGTCACGATACGTTTAAACCTTAAATTTAAATTTCCACTTCGAAAAGTTAATGAAAATTGTCCAACATTCAAAGTCAAAATTCTTCATAAACCACGTTTTTGTCTTCCTGTCCCTCCCTAAGTAGTCAGGCCGCGGGCTTATAGCCAGGAATCTTGCTAGTTTCCAGTTCCTGCAGTTCACGGAAACTCCACGACATACATGTAGCCATATTTAAAGTAAAAGGAGAGGAATAGGACCATAATTATTTTTTCTGTCCTTAGTACTGTGCACTGACTTGAATGATTTCCAGAGGTGAATATAAGAATTGGACATTCTGATTGGTCGAAAAGCTTGTCATATGACACTATATTTACCCCACTAGAGCTTGGTTACTAAGCTTGTAACCTTTGCCCATCTTGGCAAGTAAACAGGGTGGCCAGTTGCTGAATACATTAATTTTTCATTTATTCGAAAGACATCACTTCAAGTCCAGGATATTTGAAAGAATGGAGAATTTTCAAATTTGCTACTGTCACCCTTGGACCCACAATCTTTTCAAGAACTCATATTCAAGGCATAAAGAATTGTGAGCGCAGTGGTTACATTGGTCGCCAACTGGCCAGTCAGACTGATTGACTGAAATTTATTTTTCTTCAAACTAAAGTTACTCAGACGATGATGACAACGCAAAGGTAATGGATGAATTAATTTTTTGCAGTGTTTCACTTGTTCGTTTTACTGCTGAACTCGATGAGTAAATTGATCCACAATCGATACACATGTAAGTTTGTTATTAAAACTATGGCTACATAGGTGTATGCACACAAACAATTGCGTCTGTGTTTTAGTCCGTTATTTTGTAGTTCTTGATATTCACCTCTTAAAAATATACTAAAACAATTTATTCACCTCAGGCTCAGTGAACCTTGGTGAATATTCACCTCGACTTTTTCTCGGTGAATATTCACCAATGTTCACTTCGCCTTCAGCAAATAATTGTTAAATACCACATTGAGACTTACGGTTTAATAAGTCATCTCTCTTGCTTTATTCCTCTAAGCCTTGCAGCAAAGTGTAGCATGAATTTAAATATATCAAAATTGGTCTATTAACTAACAGCATCTCTTACCTAGAACTGAGTTTGTAACAAACACTCCAGGATTTTATTCAAATGCAGTATATAAACAAAAAAAAAAGAGTCACAAATAAGTTTCTTACCAATTAAGGCAATATTTCTGGGGTCCCCTGTTGCATATTTTTGCTCATGTAGAAACTTTGAGTGACAATGCTGGCAAATGACCTCTTTCAATCCTTCAGTAGTTGGTGACTCAGGCAAGCTTTCAATGGTTTTCCCAGAAATAATATTGTTGCAGTTCTCTGTTTAGCACTTGGCTGGCAAACACCAGATGGTATATGGGTCCCAAAACCATGAAAGTTCACAGAAGCGGTCACCATCCCAAACTTCTCTCTTTACAGGCCATCCTCTTTCCCTTCTCAACCAGTGTTCCTTTTCCCTCCAGTGACCAGTCATTTTGTGGCACATTTTTGGACTTGACACCCATTGTTTCACTTTTCCCTCAAGCCCTAGATAATAATATTTTATCTTTCCTTGTTGGCCACAATGTCGGCAAGTGTCAGTTTCCTTCTCCATGATATCAAAGTGACGTTTGTGGGATTCATCTAAACAGATGAAATATTCCTTGGCATCCTGGTATCCTAACTTCACAAGATATTGCTTTGCAGTGGGCCAGTCATGTGGCCAAACTGTTTTGATCATGTGGTCTTCGTCGTCCAGTCCACGACCTCTGCAAAACATATGGCGAGCAAACACAAGCAAATCTTGAAATGTGTTCAGTGATGCTCCTGTCTCTTGCATGATATCAAGTGACTCAAAGATGCATTTTACAATTGCTTCTTCCATATTATCGAGTACATTTTCTCTTTCCGTATTTGTTGGATGAGAGGTGTCATCAGAAGCAACTGAACCTTTTTCAGAGCTGTAAGTTTCTTGAAATTCAATCTCGAAGGTACCACGTTCTTCTGGAATGGAATCACCATCTTTAAGAAAAAAAGAATCTTTCCAGTAAGAATATTTCGTTTATGTTTTCATGCCATTCAAAATATTTACACTTATTATTGACTCCAGGATACCCTGCCACTTAGTTGATCGCGTGAATTGTATGCTTTGTATGTCACTGAATAAGAACAGATAATAAATGCTTCGTGCCTCGTTCTTCTTTGTTGTGGTGGTTAGAAGTGCAAGGGTATTCGGCAAGAAGTTCAGTTTCGTAAAAACTCTTAACATAAATATATTCCTAATTCAAATAATTTTAACAAAGGCCGAAGCTTACCTCCGATTGGCCCTGTTTCAATGCTGTCGGTTTCAAGTTCGCTTTCCACTTGTTCCTGAGCTCTTTCAATTCCATAAAAAGCAGGTGAGTCTAGATGAGCTCTTTGTGTACGATAATTTACAGCTTTTCCTTTACAAACCATACAAAAACAATGAACATGGACAGCTTTCCGGTCTGAACAACGGCAGAGAGACGAAGGTACGCCGCCACTGCTCGCCATTTTCCTCAAATGATGGTGTACCAGTTTCCAGCCTTCTAGATGACGGACTCATCCTGCGAAGACTGGGTTCAATCCCAAACGGCCAATCAAAATACAGAATATTGAGGGTGGGAAAATGTAGCCAGTGAATGTTTCTCTCGTGGACAATAAATTCCAATTCCACATTCGTGTCCTCCTCTTTCGCGCAAATCAAGATGTCGGGAAAAGTAGGGAAAAGGTTTTGTACGGAGCTACCGGGAAAACCCGCTGAAGTTATAAGCTCAAATGCATTTCGCGAAGATGAGTCACCTGGAGATACGGATTATGTTCATGATGATAGGCTAGCTCTGACGATTCAATTTCAGTATTAACACAATCTCTTTGTAAACGACGACTTGTACCTTCTCTAAAGAGAGAAAATGCGCGCCAAAACTTCGCTGAATCCCCCCAAAGCAATCCGGACAAGGATGTATCAGGTCAGTCACTCATGTTCTTTTTTCTTTCTTTCACTCTAAATATTGGCTCTCGATGTATAAATATTAACCTTACATTTTCCCCTTCTCCTCTCAGAGTGGACCATTGCCGACGTGAAAAAGTGGGCGTTAGAAACTTTCGAGGACGAAACCATCGCCCAGAAATTTGAGAGCGAAGAAGTAGATGGACCAATTCTTTTGTCAACAACAGTTCGCAATAACGAGGCGATGGAGGCACTGGGTCTCACAACAATTGGCAAGAAGGGAAGATTGTTGGATAAAACAACACACTTGCTGGTAAGTTTAACTTTGTAGTCACATTTACAGTTGTACTTAGCGAACAGTATAATGGTCGTGTAATTTTTTTGCGGGCTCAAAATTCCTTAAACTTCCAATATCGTGTAGATCATTTTCAAAATGATATTTTTCGCAACAGCAATTTTGCAGTCTGTTCCTTTTGAATGATCTGGTGGTGATAATGAGAGTTCACGTAAACAAGTCTATTGGAAGCGTTCTCAAATTCCAGCAAAACCCCAAGACCGGCGAGAATTCCTAACACTGAACAAAATGAGAGTAGATTATTAATGAAAACAGATATGACAGTAATAAGCACAGTGTTAGGATTATCCTGTAAGCGAAAATTTATTGTCTAGACGCTTCGAGTAGAAGTGTGGATTCCTAGTTGTTATTTTAACTTACATTGATGCTCAATTTACAATGATTCTCTACAACTCAAATTTGTTCTTTGGAAATTATAGAAAACAGATGAGTGTTACACTGACAGAGCGAAAATTCTACTGAAAAAAATCTCTGATCAGATATTTGATGCAGGCTTACAAACTGCAAACATCTTGCTTCACTCACGTGACTACTTATTTATTTATTTATTTATTACAATTTAATGGCAACACCTACAACTACAAGGAAAAAGGAATGGAAACAAAGTGCCAGATGATGATCCACACAATAGTCTGAGACCCCATACCAGGCAGATCTCCTAAAATTACACTAAGGTATCAATCAGAGGTAGGATGGCCATTTGGTTGCACCTGATTGCCCACCTTGACTAAAATATAGTAAATCTTTGTTCAAAATGACCATGGGGTTTTACCCACTGCTTCCTTACAACTGACCAATGTTTTGCATCCCTTTAACATGTATGTAGAAAAAGCTTTCATTTAGACAGTAGCCACATGTAGTCCTTGAATACCTACATGTATTCCATTTGTTTAGGAGGAAACTTTGGAGCGGAGAGGAAAGCTATGCCCAAGAAAGATTTATTGTCAGTGGACCGCATCCTTACAAATGCTGAAAAGAACCAGCTGACAAATACAGATCGAGCCATTTATAATACAAAGTAAGTCTTATGTTTTCTGTTGGAACAAGTTTAGCATCTTGAAAGCTCTCACAAATTGGCAGTGCTAGTTGGAGATTAAGTTAGTATGTTTATGAAATGAAAAGACTTTTGGCTACTTACTGGTTAGTTTCCAATCGCAAATATTTGTAACCCATACAAAGTGTAATTTTCACTTTTCAACCACTCCCAGTTTAGTAATTTTACTATATAAGTTGTCATAAGTAGGCAATGTCATGTCTCAAAGGCCAGTAACAACCCTGTATCTATGACATGCATGCTGTAAAAGCTGTGTACTGGAAATTCAGGAAGTAAAGTCATTTCTTTAAAGCTGTAGAGCAGTGGGGACTATGCATAAACATGATGTGCATTTTAGTCATTTTAACCCATGCTACTCCTATTGTTATCACAGGAAGAAGAAAATCACCAACTACATAAAACAGATTTGGCCATCAGGATCTCCAGCTCCAAAATTTCGAAACAGCCCTGAAGCAAATAAGAAATTGCTGCAGATTGTGGATAAACTTGCCAAAGATGAAGAGTTTAGCATGCCAAGACTAGGACTTCGAGCTAATGCTATAACACAGATAATCCGCAAACACATGGATGAGCGGCGACGGAAGGAGTCAGAAGGGATTGAAACTACTGGCAAACTGAATTCCTCATTGTGCAGCAGTGAAAGTGACACAGCAAGTAATACTAGTAGAGAAAGCACTACAGACAGTGAGGACAAGAAATTTGAGGACTACTTCAACACTGGTGAGTTTGATTGTTTATTTTACATGTAAGTACCTTTCGTACTTTTATTTTACTTCAAAATCTTCCTTTCCTCATTTTTTTCCAAAGGTAAATAATACACTTGTATTTCAAATTCATTTCTATGTACCTGAGCTGTATCATGTGAATTTTGGGTTGAAATCCTGTCTTTAAGGGAGGAGAAACTTAACTACAAGTCTGTTGCTAAGGAAATCTCAAAACCTCCTTTTTTTGGCTCCTTAAGTCCAGTGGGCATCAAAGTTTACCGTGTTTGTTCGATTTACGTTTCCTTTAAATGTTTCGAACCACGCCCATATTTGGTATGTCACGTGACCACAATAGAAAACGTCTGAAAACTCGCACAGAGTGGATCGT
>JAEMWC010000148.1:25000-35000 GCA_016490735.1 Pachyseris speciosa | reverse complement strand
TTTGGACGCTTCGAAGACAGGGCTTTGGACAAAAATGATCTTCTTGCCTTATTAACGACGCTCTTAATTTTGTTACGGACCTCCCTGAAAGCATTCCATGACGCTTCGCTTCCATTTTCATGCGCTTGCTTCCTCAGGTGATCTCTTTCTGATTGTAACAGTCGAATCTCATCCGTCTGTAACCAGGGTGCTGGAGGGCGAGTAACCTTTGTTCTTCTTAATGGGGCATGACGATCAATACAATCCCTGATGAGCGAGTTCATGGCGTCTACCATGTCATCCGCACAATCCAATCCGTAAACCACATCTAAGGGAAGCGAAGAAAAGTCTTCCTGAAATGCACGTTCGCTTAGATTCTTTTCATTTCGAATGTATTTAAATCGAGGTTTAAATCGATTTAAATACATTCGAAATGAATTTAACAATCATTTAATGCCTAGGGTTGGTATTACTGCTCAAAATCCAGCTCATTTATAGCCAGGACAAAAGATAACAACAGACAGACAATTTTGAGTTTGAAAACAACTAAGGGGGAACGGAATAGCCTATTCAAGGCATTCAGATTGTGGGGAGTGGCAAAGTTGACGTCCCGAGATTTATGAAAGAAGGAAGTGGAGTTCTTCACCATTTCTTTATCCTTATAAGTAATTAGCAAGATATTAATTTTGCACATGGTGTACACTGTGTGCCTCTTTTATGTGAATCATGTAAATGCTCATATTCTAACAAAGAGTTTCTAGACAACAGCAAAAGCACGCTCATAATTATGCCTTGTGTGAAAACATCTGCTGGACAGGCATTTGACAGCTGAATTCAACCTCACATTTCCATTCCAAAGTGTTAAATACTAAATGCTTGATTCGTTCAAATTAGAATTTGTTCTAGTTAACCAACTCTTCCTAAAACATTGTTAGGATGCCTTTCTTTGTTTCCCTTTCAAGTGAAGTTGGTAGAAAAATAAATACATTGTATGCTTACTAAGGATTAGGCAAACCACTAGGTGCTTTGTACATCAAGTCACACAAGAACTTTGAGGACAATAAGGGAAGGAACTAAACTGTTTTGTCGATATTAGAGCATTTACTTGGACTGTAACCTAAAATGTTCACAGCACTTCAAGAAATAGGATGCATAAATGAAGTGCTGGGGGTTTAAACTGCGAAATGTCGAATTTTAGGTCATTTTGAGATTTTTTAAATCAGTATTGAATGTCTGCTCATCAATATTGAACTGGGCACCACAACAGGGAGCTAGGAGCAAAATGCCAGTGTTAACCATCTGAACCCACTGTTCTGTTTTAGGGGATTGTATAAATGTGTCTGCGCTTTACGCAAGAATGGACCAGCTTGCTTTCCGAAAATAAGACAGCACGGAAACAGTGAATCTTCTCTTAAGTTCAGTGTGATATTCATACTTGGGCCATACATGTATCTTTTGTTTATATTGTGGACCAGCATTATCAGGTGAGCACATTTCAAAACAGGTAAACATTATTATGTATGTGCTGAGAGAAGGAAAATCCTTGTAAACGTTGATATTCAGTTTTTATTGTGACCACCGTCAGTTATCTTTCCAACCGTCTTTTTAATGTATCATGCAAAACCCTGCAACAAGTACTGTGTTAGAACAGTTTGAAAAGGGTGACAAGTTTTGTAGGATGCATTTAAGTACAAAGTAAAGTTTGTTAATTGACATTGAAGATGAATGTTCTCTTTAGTTAGTAAATTGTTGAAATGTTTCTATTCAGTGCTGAAGGATCCAGATCAGCATAATCTCTGGTAACAGAGACCCTTATAGCTGTTTCAAGCAGTTGCAATAAAATGCAAAGTGGTTATTTTCCTTTTGCTAAAAAGAACGTAACATTTTATAACCAAAGTAAAAGTTTTGATATTTTAAGGCCTGCCTGTTCATTGATTGAACAAGTATGTTTCAAGTGTTGGCGGTTCCAGCTCAAAAAATGAGCTTGCTTGAGATCCGTACAGGGACGTATGACAATTGATCAGAATGGTAGTGACTAGGTGATATTTTACTACTAGCTGGAGTAGAACTTTCAGATTTTTCTTTAATCCAAGTACGCAAACTTCTGGCAGATCTTTCCAAAGCCCCATTCCACATTCACTCTGACTTTGCTCATCTTTCTGTTGAATTCTTGTTCATGAATGGTTAGAGTAACTCCTCAAATAGGTGCCAAGATGTTGCATGTAATGGGGTAGGCTGGCTGCCCATTAGGTTGAACAAAACCTTGCAGTTTGGGCAACAGGTCACTCACAGCAAGCATGAAAGTATCATGCCTCAGTTCCTCAATTTGTCCAAACATGTGAGATATTAGTCCATTGGGTGCGTGAATTGACTGCAAGAAGACAAATTATTGTCAAAAACTTGATGACAACTTTGATACTGCCCACTGTTTTCTTGAGCATTATGGCAAGTGTTTCAAAGTAGTTTGTGTATGGTGTTCAACGATAACCTTCAACTGCGTACTGTCATAAAGTATAAATTTTTAAGGGGACACAGTTTAGCTGCCATGTTGATTTTCTTAATTTTTGCATTTTGATTTTAAAAACGTCTTCGCAAATGATAGCTGCCAAATTGGAAAACATTCTCTCATCTATGCCAAAATCAAGCTTTGGCTGTCATATTTCAGCTGCTTAAGTATATACAAGCAAAACAATTGCTTTTTAATGGAATTTCTTCATCATCAGCAACCTGAAACTTTATGCAATGTGTTCTTTTGTGGCCACTAAACATAATCCTCTGGCTATGGATAGGTCTTGCTATTGGTCGTGCTGTTCCATCTATGAAACCCCAGCACTGTTGTAGAGGAGCTCCTTTTGCATGTATAACTTCTGAAAACAGTCCAGTGAGAGTTAAGCCATATGAGATCCAGAGAATCCAGTAAATGGCTGTATCGATTGTGGATGTCATCCATTATCTATGATTCGAAAACATTTAGTGGATCTGGTCGAAACAACTGTACTCTTCAGGGACCCACCATGACCTACAGAGACTGGCGACCTCTTTTATAGCCCCCCCCCCTTCCCTTCCCAATAAAATGGTTTCTTCTTTTTATACCCCCCCCCCTGCTATCTTCAAAGAAATACTGTAAAAATGCTTGATGCTGTTTGTGCAGCCTAACTAACAGCTTCCTTCTCTGTTGCACAAGGAATCGTTGACTGGGAGTGTGTTCTTTCCTAGAAAGACCATGAATTCTTTTGGGAATAAAAATTGCAGTATATTTTTCCCCTCCAGGATTTTCAAAGGCCCCAGGCAATGATTTTCAATGACTTTCCAGGGCTTATTCCTTTCCAGGATTTTCAAGGACTGTGGGAACCCTGTATTTGATCATCATCACCTATCAGTATTATAAATATTTTATAATATAGATTTTTTTTTTCAAAACCTCATTTTATATGTTGGCCACCTACCGTATTAAAAATGATCCTCAATTCTGCTTCGGCTCATCCAAAAAGAGAAACGAGTTCACACCAACGATTTGGATAGGCTAATCTGCGCAGCAATATCAGTAAAGCCTCTATATGGCTGTGGCACACGTGCCATTTCGACATATGTAATATCCTGGTAATTTTAGAGACTCTTGAGGCGTGGAATATCGACCTTTTCAAATCTGTGAACGGTACAAGTTGACAAGTTGTACAATATATAAACAAAAAGAAAACGTAAGAGTGATTGAAACACTTGCAGAACACGAACATTTCAAGCACAACTCTGTCTCTGTTGATGTACCTGAATAACAGTCTACAGTCGATTCCACTTATGCCATCTAAATTAACGTGGGGTCCAAGCCCTCAGCTCGGAGTAGTAAACTCTAATAAAAGCACTAATAAAAGAAACTCTTTTTGAAAAAAACTCTAATAAAAGCACATCCAATTCATCCTCAGTTTCTCGCACTTGAACTGCTACTGCTATCAAGGAGAGCGTACATCATTACTTCCGATAGCTGGCCAAAATTTCTCCTATTAACAAAAGGCAGTAATCACTCAACTTCAAGTATCCTGATTGCATTCTGGGATGGGGGTCTATAGTTTGGTGATATTTATTTGATGCCATATCCCACTCTTGCACACTCGGGTTTCCTGTACCAGCAATGTTTGGCTTGCGACCATAATAAATCTCAAAGAGTTTTCCAGGAGAGCTCTTCTTTTGGGTCCTCGTTTAAGGATCTGGCGTACTTTGGTAGTGATTTAATCCAGTTGACACCAGCCTTTCCCATTTCTAGGAAGTCGTGCATAATCTTCTTTTTAAACGACCGATGTGCCCTTTCAACTTCCTTGCAATAGTCCATTTTACAGTTGCATGCTCATGCTCATAAATGCTCATGCTCATAAATGGAAATGAGGCTGGCGGTGACCTTGTTTTGATACAGACCTCACTGCTTTTCTCAAAAAAGAATCATGTTATTGTGAAGCGAACTAGTCCACATTTGCATGAGAAAGACAGAGAGGTTTGTATCAAAACAAGGTCACCTCCAGGCTCGCTTTCACTCAGAGGCCAGGTCACTGAACAAGCAACTGTAAAATGGGCTATTGGGGGTGATAGGGACGACCTTTAACCACTTTTATACTTAGCTTCTTACACAATTCTGCTATCGCTCCTTCAAATTCACGATCTTGGACATGCTGAATGATGCACGGCACTCCATGCTCTCTGTAAATACAAAGCAATTCACGTGCCACGTGGAGCTCTTTTTCATTTGCAATGGTACTAACCAGTGGTACCGGCTGGCGAATTTGGACAGTTCTAGCACGGAGTGGTTGAAGTATTGCTTTGTTTTCAAAGCGAACATTAAGCGTTTGGTGAATAGATCATTTGGCAAGCACTTTGTGAACCTCTCGCTCCGCAATGCCGCTATAACTGTTTTTAAGTCTGATAGACGGACGCCTGATTCTTTAGACGATTTATACATATTTTTCACAACATCTCGTAGTCCCTCTTTCTTTAAAACTCTCTTTCCATCGCAGTTATGAACACTACTTAAGCAGTAGTGAAAATAGACTCTATTTTCACTACTGCTTAAGTAGTGTTCATAAATGCAATGATCAGTCACATTTAATCATTAATCCGCAGTTCAAATATATGATTTTCATATATTCATTCTCAACTCTCTTTCCATTAAAACACAGTATGCCTCCATATAGGTACAAGTTATCGCTGTTTCTCTAAAACCATACGAGTGCGGACTTTTTTTTGTTTGTACTGCTTTTGACAAGGACAGCGAACTCTCCTTTCATCATCAAGGGTCAAGATACTGGAAACATCTTGCAGAAAAATAGCGACTTTAACGAACAAAACATTGACCAGGACTAACGCCTTCCTGTTTCTTAGCTCGCAGCAATGTGACTGTTTGGGCAGAGGACTTCACAGAAATCTGTGTTTCTCTCATGATGGTTATGCTAACACCTCTGAGAATTACAATGTCTGCAACAAAATCAGATTGCGAGCATTTTTCGTAAAACTTCAATCAGTTCAAATACCAAAATTAGAAACTTAGCACACAGCAGAGGATTTTTAATTTGAGAGATTAAGCATTGCCAGAAAGGATTCCGTTGCATTTTGAATTTCTCATAATTTTGACCGTTAATGACAGATAAAAATACACAAAACGCAAGTGTATGCTTTCTAGAAAAGCTAAATTCCTCAAATTTGTTTGAAAAATCCTTTGCCTATTGTCTTAAATTTCCGATTCATGAACTTTTATTATTGGATTGGATGAACGTTTATTATTGGATTTCGAGCCAAAGACAAATTTCTTGACTTGATTGTACCATTTCGGAAAGTACCATTTTCTTTCATTTCATTTCGTTTGTTTTAACAAAGTACTGTAAGCCCTCCACATGGCGGAAACCATCCAACAGGTTCGTTTTCACGGCAAGTGTTTATCGCCCTGACAAACGTTTCAGCTGCAGACACATTTCCTGAATATGTGCTTGTCCACCTAACTTCTGGCTTACGTAGCTTTATACACCTAACAGAAAGTGAAGCATTTCATTGATAACATTTGCTTTATAATAATAACAGATCTTTATTTTCAGATTGACTTTAGAACCAACTCTGGTGCAGAAAATATTTGGATGAGCTGGACGAACCTATTAATGGCATGAAGACCAGAAAGTTGGTCTTAAAAGTTGACAAAAAAAACACAACTAAAAGAGAAATTAGATCATTAAAATGGAAGAAATAAATCCTGCTGCTGTCTAAGTGCCATTCATTGCCCGTTATGACAAGAGTTAGAACAGTAGAACTGCACTGTCAGGACTGGAGCATGTGTCGGTAAGTCTGTACAAGCAATCAAGAGCCCGTATTAGTGGCAGTTTCTTGCAATCAAAGTCTATAATTTTTGTCGGGGATTCAGCACATGTCCATATTAGCAGGGTGTCTGAAATAGTAAGGTGTCCACAAGGCGAGAAATGACTGTACCCATATATTCCAATCACCACACCCTTCCGGTAACAACGTGGTGCTTATTCGAAACATATGATCTCTGGAGTTAAAGATTGTGAAAGTATGAAGGGGTTACAGCCTGATGTACCACCTGATTCTGTCTGATCCCACCTGTACAACAAATTGAACGTACCAAATAATAGAATTCACCTACATTAGGATAACGTTGTTGGAGTCATAATACTGATTTCGAGATATCGTACATGTCATTCAAGAGTTATTACCTTTTGCGTTGACTTTTTTTATTACATTCTGCATCAATGTTATTACATTTTGCGGTAGTATTGCATTTTGCAGCGATTATTATTACATTTTGCGTTAATATTACATTTTGTGGCGATTATTACATTTTGCGGCGTAACAGCTACACATTAGACTAGTACTAGCAATTTCCAAAACGTTAAATAACATAACAGGTTTCGGCAATGATATCTGGTCATTATCTGTTTTGTATACCATTTTCATCCATTAATTATGCCGCTGATTGTACGGCTTGGTTAAGTTATGGGAAAAGATTGTGGCTGAGGCAGTGAGCGGCTGGATGCGTAAGCACTAGCTGTGTATCACGTCGCCAAATGGGAGGGGGGTGGGACGAAAATTCCTCCAGACTTACTAGCTTGTGTATCTCTTTCGAAATGCCGCAAATCTAAGAAGACAGATCTTTAAATAAGGAGACATTGCACATGGTAATTCATCTCTTTATTATGCAACTGGCATTCCACAGAAAGGGTTGCATAACCCAAGCATTCTGGAATTCCACGGCATAAACATGAATGAGAATAGTATACCATTTTCATTCATTAATTATTCTGCTCATTGTAAGGTGTGGTTAAGTTATGGGAAAAGATTGTCGCCTTCGGCCGCTGATGTGACTTGCTACTTAGCTCATAAACCAAAAAGGGGGTTCCCGTGACGATATTAGTAACGAGGAACCACAGAAAAGAATTTTCCCCAAAACTCAGAAAACCCCATTTTACAATCCCGTTAAGGATTGAATACAAAAAGAACCCAAGGAAAAGCTAAACAAAGGTTCCACATATCATTTTTCTCAGAGAAAGCCGGGGTAACCACAGAAGGTAGTGGCACCCTGTCTACTGGACTTGGGGCTGTGCTCATGGCCAATGAAGTTGTGACTGAATCCGAATTCATCACTTTGCCCGTTTGTGAATAGTAATCGGCTGTTATGATAGAAGACCACCCAACATGTCTGGTTACACCCAATGTATGCCCAGCAAAGACAGAGTGATCGAACAACCACTCCTGAAACTATGCATCGTTTCTCCGTCATAAATCCCAGCTGAACGTAGGTGCAAAGTGATCATTTTTCTCAGAGAAAGCCTAACCACAGAAGGTAGTGGCAGGTCTACTGGACTTGGGGCTGTGCTCATGGCCAATGAAGTTGTGACTGAATCCGAATTCATCACTTTGCCCGTTTGTGAATAGTAATCGGCTGTTATGATAGAAGACCACCCAACATGTCTGGTTACATCCTCCCAATGTATGCCCAGCAAAGACAGAGTGATCGAACAACCACTCCTGAAACTATGCATCGTTTCTCCGTCATAAATCCCAGCTGAACGTAGGTGCAAAGTGAGCCTGTTAGCTATGGTAGAACCTACGAAAGGATCTTCAGGAATTTCGTTTTTACTGTTTAAAACCCTGAATAAATAGCCATCTCTTAAGTTGACGCACATAAGATCACATAACTTAATGTATAACTTTAAATGGGCTACCGGACAGGTCTTGGCATCCGGACATTCTTTAATCATGAAGGTATTGGTTTTTCTGCCACCCCTTAAGGTCTTGCCAAAAGTGTGGCGGAATAAACACCCATCCCCATCTGGGAGACAAACGATTTCCCTCGTAAAGATCCTACCCAGGTCTGAGCCAGGATCTCCTGAAAAGAAATCAAGATAGAAAAAGGCTAGATCTCTTGCATAGAGATACCGATGAACAGCAGATGTATCTTTAGAAAAAACTGAACCTCTGAGATTTACACAGAGCTTGGTCAACTTCCCAAAGAAGATATTAATAGCTTGTTTTTTTACAGACTTTTTTACAAACTTCCGCTTTTGCTTGCTCCTCGTGCACTAACGAGAGGTACTGTTTCACGGAGTGATGAGCTGGGGCTTCCCTACGCCAAGAATATCATTCCAAGCATCACCCCTTCCTGCTTCTATAAAAATGGAGCGTAATTTCCCAGTTGACTTATCAACAGTTCCCGCTGCGAGTCTGTTTGATATAATTCATGGTTTCATATAACGCATTACATCATACTAAATACGATGGTTTGATATAATGCATTACATCATACAAAATACTAAGGTTTCAAATAAGTCATGGTTTGATATAAATCAAATTGTTTGCGCAATTATATGTGCAGTAAACGGAAAATCACGCACCAGTTTAGCCTCGTTCTGATGAACACTTGACTGCATTTTCGTGGTGCTGTTTCCTTCAGACCTGTTGTAACAGTCGTGTTCGTCCTCGTGATACACTCAATTTTTGAAACTGCTCAAAATAATGCCCTCAAATTTGGCGCAAGATATGGCAACGGCCATAAGTCGTACTATTATGAGCCGTCTGCAGTCTCACACACAACCGGCCGACAATAGTAACACTGGCTCGAGTCATCAGTCGAGTTCGGGAGCAGCCAACACAAGCGTGGGGGCAGCCAGCACAAGCACTACCACAAGCAGCGCTCCGTCTAGTTCACACGCAAGTAGCCAAAGACCCCAGGTAAGTTCTTGCTTCATTCACAAAGGCTAGTTGGTTTTTAAATTATATTTACATGATAATGTTCTGAGGCCAGATGGATAGCTTTAACTTCCCGCCAAAAGTGACGCATAAATTAAAAGATATTCACTAGATAAGGAACTTCCCCACGTACTATCCCAAAGTCAAACATTTAACGTGCCGACAAAGGGTCTCTCAGGTATCACTTTTTGTAGCTTACTGATATCTAGACAGACGTTTTATGGCCATACCTTGGTGACAAGACTCAGCGCTTGAGAGCATGTGGGATAATA
The DNA here is from genome assembly GCA_016490735.1 of Pachyseris speciosa. Lineage (NCBI taxonomy): Eukaryota > Metazoa > Cnidaria > Anthozoa > Scleractinia > Pachyseridae > Pachyseris > Pachyseris speciosa. The sequence continues at coordinate 25,512 of JAEMWC010000148.1, read as the reverse complement.
CGTAGCCCAGCTAAACACTAAGAAAAATTAGATACACCAGACGTTTGAGAAATATGGGGTGCCCACACAGAAACGCTTCTGTCAGTTGTACTCTTCTCTGTCGGCTAAATAAATAGAGATTAGATAAAAGCGCGATAAACTACAATAATTGGAAGCACTTTACTTCGGTAGAAACGCGACTTTTGCCAAGGCTTAGATGCATGCTTAGCAGACTAAAATCTGAAAGGGTGATAGCATTGTCGACCTTCAAAAACGTTCGTCTGATTTCTGTTACAGCTTCAATACGTATAATGCTGTCGGATGATAACTATTAAAATATACATGTTCATTTAAAGGTAAACCAAAATCACTTGTTAATGCAACGAATGAGCCATTGTTTTGTTTTTGATGATGTTCGATTAATGATGGTCTATTTCTTATCAGATTCAAATGTCACACAGGAGACACAGGTCTTCTGATCTAAGCGATACTGAGATGAGCTCACCCAGGTATTTATTTGCCTGGCCGAATCA
>JAEMWC010000148.1:12500-17500 GCA_016490735.1 Pachyseris speciosa | reverse complement strand
CTGCAAATCCCCAATTTTAACAGATCGCCACAAATGAACCCTAACTGGGAACGGCCAAATTACACGCCTCGCCTGGAAAATCAGCAACATTTAAACTAGCAGCGATGTCCTATGGTCGGGAACATTGGGAGATCAGGAGAAATGATCAAAACTATTTTAATGAAGATTTTCCAAAATACTTGTATTTAAATGATAATGCGGCCGTTCAAAGCGAGCATCATGATTTTGTCATTCAAGAAAGTAATCGCAGCGATCACAAGCAGAACCGCAGGAATTTTCAATTATCACATCGTCAGGCTTCAAAAGACCAAGTGGAAGATAACGAGGCAATTAGTGATGATTTAATTACTTCACTTAAACATAGATAAGTCAAAAGGGTTATCTACAAGCACGTAGATCTGCGCTCCCAAGCAGATCAGAAATCAACAATTTTCTCGGAAGAAGTTGCAAACGCCCCTAAACCCGCCTTGTACTCTGTACGTTCACAACAAATGGCTAACAGAATTCGAGAAAGACATCAACAACAACAAGAATTCGCCTGGTTAACACAAATGGAAATAAACAACTGGGATTAAATCCTAAATCAAAAGATAGAGGAGTTCAGTTAAGTAATGAAAAGAACAGCAGTGTTTCTATATCACCAGGAACCGATTCTGTAGAAGTAAATAGTATAAAAGTTTGCCAGAGTAACGAGTTTCCCGTGTTAGTTCAACACAATGATGTTTTGAAATGATTAGATAGTTCAAGAGGTCACACTTGCAACAATTTTTCAAGATAATGTTGACGATGTATTACAATTTTATAAAGCACCGCAAAGGGTTCTGCCATAATACCAGTCTTTCACCTCTAAATCGCAATAGGATTCCTACCAAATTATTGAACAAGTCAGCACCAGTGAGCATGTTGTCATTCAGGGAAACCTTGTCATACTTTGATGCTGCATCAAAAACCACACGAACTTTCCCAGGTTTGTTGGGGTTTAGTACTGCATGGTGTGGGAGGTACCATGTCTTTAAGGTCATTTTCTTTGACTCCTCAGGTGTTAATGTCTTAGCACGCCATTTACTGCTATAACTGTGAATCACGTCCCGGTACTTCCTTGCCAGCTCTGAATTCTTCTTAAGCTTCCTTTCAGTAGAATGGAGACGTGAAACAGCAATAGTACGATTGTTGGGCAAACTTGGCTCCCCTTTCCACAACAATGCTGTTTTGTAGTGGCCTTCCTCCTTCAAGAACTTTCACATCGCTACCATCGAGTTCAGGAAGGTCCATGTTCAACAAATGGTTCCGTTGTTCACTCGCCCTTTCCTTCGACACCTTGACGGGTGTCGTTTTCTGTCGGACATCAGAAATCGGTTGGGGATGGACTTAACCCATTGGCACCCGTGCCGACCAAAACCGGCCGTAAAAAACTCCCATGCTTCAAAACATTGCAACTTTCTCAATCGCACGAATATTGCCTTAACTGTTAGTTGTGAGCACGAAATGGAATGACCTTTAAATTTGGATATCCAATAAATGCAAGAAACGTAGCGATTTTTACCAAATATGGCCTTTTGAGTTTGGACAAGAACGAAACTGGCCGTTTTTAACGTCAAAGAGAAACAACAAAAATGCCCCTTTTTGCCTTCTTGTTCTTTAGGGAAATCATCGTCCAAAAACCAAAATTCAACCATCATAACAAAATTCAGTCCTTTTTCTAGCTTAGAAATGACTTTTTTTGTTCATGTTCTTCTCCCGAGCGTAGATACAGCCTTTTGTTCCAGTGCATTCGGGCCTTCCCGACATTTTCAACATCTTGAGCGCATTGCATGCTGGGAACTAACGAGAATTTTTGACAGCGCCCGTTCCATCCCCCAATTCTTTCACATATAAACTAAGTCTACAGCCACTCCGACCCACCGCCAAAATTTCCTGCTCGTAGTCATCTTCAGTACACAGAAATTCCAAAATATGTGGCGGTAGGTCGAGAAATTCATCAATAGTCGAGTCCCAAAGGTACTAAGTGTTCGACTGGCCAAATTCCCAGTTCGTCGAGTAACAAGCCAAATTCAACAACAAAGTACATCACCTTGCTTGATTCTTTGAGAAAGTGGACTCTTAGCTACCGTCACGCTTAATGATGCTCATCAGGCAGCCGCTAAAGATGAAAAATGGCTGTAAATTTAGCAGAAATCGCAAGCAAACCCAACTTGGGCCATTGTTGTCGCTTCACGGATAAAAAATAGCTACGTCAAAATGATGTTTTCAGAAACCTTGAGCCTCCAGTGGCTTAGGACAGCACCACTTTTCCCTGGTAGTTCAAATAAAGAGTCACGAATTGCTATTCATCGTTTATAGGTAGAAAATCACTCCGAAAATGTAAAAACCTGCGGTAGTCAATGAGTTAAGATGACAAGGAGAAACTCACTCTGCTTACATTCTGGATCTTAATATCAGAGCCAACTGTGTTTAGACTAATCTTGTGGGTCTCACCACCAAGTTGCAGGTTTTGTGATTAAGGTCGAGTCGCTCCCAGCGTCAAGGGCGGCATATGTGTCGACTACACTATGAGGACCATGGATTTGAACCAGCAGGACCTTTCTCCGAGGCTGAACACTCACTTGATGGATGCCTCTTGGGATACCAGATGGAACTAGAGGAGAACTTGCAGTGGGTACCTGTGGCTGAGCATTCTCTTTTCGGAAGATTGGTGACTGAATATCAGTGCTTTTGCTGTAAGCTGAACTATGACTATGTGAGTCACTTTGACGATCTTCATGCAGTAGAGTGTGATGAGGTCGATTGCAATGCTCTCGGAACATGGACATTCTTTCTATTGATGATTTGCTTTCAGGCAAGTAAAGCAAAGTCTATGTTCCCATACAACTTGTTTCCTCTCCTTCAAGGCTTTGGACTTGAAAACAGGACAAAAGGCAACACTCTTCTGTCTGAACAAACGCACTTCTGTTCACTAGGATGGGTTGATTTCCCACCCTCCTTGTTGTAGGGCTGGATTTGAACTGCTTTAGGAGGATTGGTAGTCGTAGCGAGAGACTGTAGCTTCAGATTTGAGTTTGGTCTTGAACATGACTGCTTCTTGTTCCACTCTTCTTCACATATGAAATATTTAAGTGGGTTGAATAGGGTGTCAACTCTTTTGCAAAGCCACGTTTCAAATCCTATCAAGGTAGTTCTCTCAGTATGACCATCAATATGTTTGTACAATCTTACTCTGATGTTAATAGGTAACTGCTTAGGTACTCGGGAGTTAAAAGTATGGCAGACTGACCCATCGTGATGCACCAGGTGGTACAGGCTTTCACTTGATAGTAATAGTCACGCAATGCCTGTCTATCATGCAAAAGTCACAACAGAGTTATCAAACATGTTCTTTAAGTAGGCTGGTGCCACACTGCTGGGGTTCCCAAATTGTCGTTTTAGTGTTTTGAGGGCTGTTGGATAACTATGGCCAGTCACACACAAACTTTCCACAGCTTTCTTTGCTTCACCACCGAGATTTTGGAAGAGATAGGACATTCAATCTGAGTCAGTCAGTGTCGTCTTATTATGGATCTGGTCACGAAATCGCTCAATAAACTTGGGCCAATCGGCTTGCCTTTAAACTTGCAAAGCTCAAGGGGTGGCAAGCGTTGCTGCTCCTGTGGGTTTACTGCCACAAACGTTAGAGAAGTGATTCATTTTCCCACAGTTAAGACATTCTTGCGCAGGACAGTTACTTTGATGTGGATACCTTCCACCATACAGACCACATATAATGTTATGAACACCAAAGTTTGGTTGACCACAGGAACTCCCTTCTGTTGATTGTCAGTTCTCTTTCGACCAAAACCAACTGCAGTTGGCCCTGACTGCAGTTTCTCACCCTCATTGGTTTGCTTGTCAGCGGTTTCCATGTCACAAGCGGCCTTGAGCAGGTTTTCTAGGTTGAGGTTCTGTTATATGGCTTTACGCCTAAGATTAACCGAAGAAAAGCCTTCAATCATTTGCTGCTTAAACTCCAACTCGGTATTGGTGAATTCACATCTGCATGCCAGTGGCTTAAGTTGGTGTAGAACTCGGTAATGTTTTCCCCAGATTTTGGGGTTTCCTGACAAAAGATGTAGACGTGGTGATCAACACACTTCTGAGGTTCGAAGTAATGGGTAAGCGCTTTGACTGCAATTTTGTATTCGTCATTTCCTTCAGCCGGTTCTGGTACTGTAAGAGTTTCGAAGATATAGCAGGTTTTGTTCTCCGACATAATGAAGCAGCATTGCTTTCTTTTGAGGCGCTCGGGTAATGTTCATTGCTGTAAACATGTTATTCAAACGCTTTATGAACCTCCCAAAACGGGTAGGTATTGTTTCCGTCAGTTGTAGCTCAAATTTAGGAAGAATCGGTAGGTTAATTCCGGTAGCCATGGTGTAGGTAGTAGTCACTGAAGACTGCAAAGATGATGAATAATCCGAAGGTATTGAATAGGCAGTCGATCAGTTGGTTTTCTTGGTCGGTGCAGCGGTTTAAACACAAAGATTTTCTTCTGCAGTTATAGCGATCCCATCCTCGTCGCCATTTGTGAGATAGTTAGAGCGCGGCATGGGTAATGTCAATTTATGGGAAGAATTACGTAAATTATAGTCTGTGCTTCTTTCATTGAATATGTCCTGCAAGTACACTGGGGCTAGTATCATTGCCTTTGCTTTTTTCGTCTTACTGATAGTGTGTCCCAACTGAGCGTTTCAAGGAGCTGTCTGGAGCTAGTTTCGTAACTGGCCCTTAAAATCACCCCACCTGCACGATTTGTAGTTTCTGCAGTATTTCAGCGAGCTGATTGCTTAAGCCATCCCAAACAGGGCTACAGTAGTCGAAATGAGGCTGGATTAAATTGCAGTGGATTGAGAGATGAAGGGCCTAACACATCTCAGGGCACCTATTGCAGAGGATACCTTTTTACATACTTTGTTAATATGGTTAGACCAGGAAAGTAGATCGTCGATAACAAGAACTAATGACTTCGT
>JAEMWC010000148.1:0-7500 GCA_016490735.1 Pachyseris speciosa | reverse complement strand
CCCCCCCAAACAATAGACGGTATAATAAAAAGAACTCTAAAACTCTTCTAAACAGCCTTTAATAGACAGAAAATGCACAACCAGTGAATAAAAATGACAATCAAAGTGTAAAGTTTATTTCCAGAGTGAGAAGATGCTTATGATTTAGTGTGTTCAATAAAAGGTTTGTATTTACACAAAAATAGTCAAGTTTTTGTGATAAGTTATTTGTTCTATTCTGCACAAATTTCATGACCTTTGATAAAAAAAAATACTAGTTACTTGTTTCTAGTCGGTGATTCATCATCGTTTTGCGGCTTGTCTGCTGGAATTATGGAACTGCATTCGTAAAAAAAGAAAGTGAATTCAAAATTAGATCCATATGACCTTTAGATGTCAATAAAATTTGCCACCATCTTTGTTTGCTTTCTTTTGACACGAGGAAGCTGCATGGCCCAAGAAGTGGAAAGAAAAGAGCAAAAGATCGAGTGAGGTGCGGGATTGCGGAAAATTAACTATGCATGTTCAACAAATGGGCTGTACAGTTTGTTATTCTTTTTTTATTCAATGAGATGTAAATGAGCATGAGGTATTTTTCTGCAATGCCGCACCTTAGTGAAAAGGTCAACATCACACGGGAACATACTCAAGCAGAGCAATCTTCTTCGACTTACCCGTCGATTTGAAGCGCTGCCATTTGGCTCCTAATTCACTAAAAAGAGAAAGAAAAAGGTTTCGTTTCACAACACAACGCTTGACTTCAATCTCCAAGCTCCATTCGAAATTCAATAACTTTGTATAAGCGTAAGTTAAATGATTTTCTCAACTGGGCTAAATCTATCCACAAAACAGGTCTCTGAACATAAGCAAAACCGCTAAAATGAGCATTTCTTTAAGTAGAAATAATATAAATCCACTATTCTTGCTCGTATAAACGTCCTTCTCTCTCCAGTTTTTGGCGCCAAGTTTCATTCAGCAATGCCATGTCTCCACTTTCGCTTTTGGCTAAATTTTCCCTCGAAAAGCAAGACTGTACAGTAAAAAACCTCGCTAAAAGTGTGTACTTTCTAAAACAAAAACTATTGAGATTAACTATTCCTGGTTATTTGAAAGATAACTCCGTTTATTCTGACCTTTTATCCAAACGCGTTGTCTGCGTTGTCAGCCGATTCTCAACTACGTGAATCTGCTCGACTACGTACCGTCCTAGAGCCACGATGGTGGCTCAGGGGAGAACCCTTTGTCTCGTCCTAGTCCCAAAAGCCTCCCGTCCAACCGTCGGTAGTCCGTAGTCACCAATCTTTAAGTCCCTAATACCAATTCTGATCTACACACATTGTTGGTGTAAGATTGTGGATATAGGCATTTAATAATAATTATGTGTGTGGTTTTAAATGCAGATGAACATGTGGATTTATCCTCTGAGCCAGCTGCACAGGATCTTCCTGGGAGTGATTCAGGTACGTGTTTATTGGCAAATCAACATGTTTATTTAAGTCTACAAGTCCTACTTCTACATTCGTTATAGGAATGATCAGCTCACTGTACATGTAGGTGATCAAGGTTTTGTTTGTAGACTCAGCTGTGTTGTGATCGCTAAATTTGCATGATTACTGTTTTGAGTCAGTTTAGGTGACTGTATGCCAACATTGCTACAGATGCCATGTTACATGATTAAAAATGTGTGAAATCTAATCAATTGACTTTGCCGCTGTCAACCCTCATGGCATGCATGATGGTCTACATTGTATCAGAGGCTAACAGCAAAGTGGTACTCAATATTATTTTGGTGAAGGAGGCGCAAAACGTCTACTAGATAATGAGCCTTGAAACATTTTCCTGAACGAGAAATATTGCTTGCTTCTCTTTGCTTCTGTTGTATGCTAGTACATGTAATTTTGTTACCTCCTCACCCTTCCCAAAATCAATAATAATAGGCCGATATCCATCATCTTCTCGCTGAATGATGACATTGTTTGATTTTAAATGGTTATGCACAATTCCTTTTTAAACAACTGATCAGCAAAGCTAGTTTGTGTCAAAACCTGGCCAGTTCATTTGAATGAATAGTGACTCGTAAGTATCATTGCTTTCGCGTTGTTTTACTCAAGGTGAAAATAAAATGCCTTTGTTTTTCACCTGTAAATGGAGGCTTACCTGGATAAAATTTTAGTTAGAAAAACATATTACATGCATTTGGTTTGGTTTTGTGTATCGATCGATGACTTGCTTGTCACTGATTGGACCAACAAGTTCACTTTATTGCAATTTTATATTGTGTTGTTGCTCTCACTTTTTTTGCTTTGGTCCTGTTTATTAAACCGTGAATAATTTGATAGCCAGTATGCCATTGATTGCACCAAAGCTCTAATGAACCGTACCAGCGATTGCATTCACTTGTCAATTTGTCGGACGATGTTTGTAATACTGTGCTGATTGTTTGTTCTCATTTCCGTTTATTCGCATGCAAAGAACATTCCGACTGTGGGTAGCCTTTCAAATTTAGTGTTACTGTAATATCAACTAAAGCATCCCGCGTGAATGCCTGCAGGAATCTTGTGTCATGAGAATTGCTGATTCGATTTTATGAGAATCGATGGTCTCTAAGGACTGAGCTAAAACGGTACTGAATTAGTGAACTACAGTAAGAATAACTTAATTTTTTTTAATAACAATATGTTGATTAATACAGAAGTAAAGTAGTTACAGTTGTACAAATTACAGTATAAAAATACAAAACACAAGAAATAAAAAAAAGAAAAACCTATTTATATACATATAAGGGCACAATATAAGAAGCAATTGTAATGTTACATTTACGACACTACCACTAACAAAAAAAAAAGAGAGAGAGAGAGTGTGAGGCATGAATTATTACAGAAGATTCTGAAAGCCCGCCCATTTTTCCTTTAAAAAATCTTTTTTCCTAGCCTGACGCCATATATAAAGCTCAGTTTCATACTTTATTTGAACTTTAAGTTTGAATCCAGTAATATTTGGATAAACTTGGTTCCTTCTGCAGTCCCAAATATAAATCTTTGCAATAAGGAGAAAATAGTTGAGTAAGGGACAAGAGCGTGTCAAAATACCGACCAAGACATCTTCTGGAGTAAGGTGAATTTTTTCTTTTATAGATGAATACCAGAACAGTTCAAAGTTAGCCCAGAAGGTTTGAGAGTGAGGGCAGTTATACAGCAAATGATACAGTGTTTCTGGCTCGGATTTGCAAAATGTACACTTGTCATCAGTACTATAACCTATTTTTTGAAGTTTGGTATTGGTATAAAGGATGGAATTTAAAACTTTGTATTGAAAGGCTTTCACATAAGTTTCAAGAGCCACCTTGTGGGGTAAATTAAACACCTGTTCTACTTGAGAAGTCGTAAGATTAAATTCATTCTGTAACTTTCTGGCCGCACTGGGTAATTGCGCTTTTATCCTTATCAATAACGAATAGAAATGTTTTGATTTCTTTTTTGTCACATCAAAATCGTTATTGTCAATAATGATGGAAAAGATATCTCTGAATGCGCGGAATTTCCTTTCAAGGATGTTGGCACGGAATGTCGAAGTCCTGCCCAGACTAAAAAGTTAGTTTTATTTACTTTGTTGTTAATGACTTTGAAAGAATCGATGTTATTTAAAGAAAATAACAAGTCATTTACAAAAACAATACCAGAATCGAAGTAATTTTTATAGAATACTGGAGTGTTGTTTATTCGAATATCTTTATTATTCCATATTATATTGCGCCAATCCTTCGTTTTTCCAAAGTTTTCACGAAACTCCGACCACCACTGCAAAAGCTCGGCATAGAATTGTGAATCAAGTGAATAATCTTTAATTTCAAAGTTGCAATTAAATAAAAATAAACCTCCATACCTTTCCAAAATATATCGGAGATAGGTTTTCCAAGTGCCGTCATGAGCACTAAATATCCTTTTTAACCAGGCTAAGCGCAGTGACTTAATCGTACAGTCTAGATCAATCATTTTTAATCCACCCTTGTCGTAATCATTTATAGTTGACAATCGTGTAACTTTATCTGTACCATTCCACAGAAATTTATATAGTAAACGATTGAGTTCTGAAATAATTTCTTTGGGAGTTGGCATTAATGAGGAAACATAGACAAACTTGGGCACTACAAGAGACTTGATAACTGTCACCTTTCCATACAAAGATAAACCTCGAGAATGCCAGATATTCAAGAGTTTCTTTATTTTATCCAAATTCTCTAAAAAGTTTTTTTCTTGAAGAAGTTTTTGATCGTACGTGTAAAAAATCCCAAGTGCTTTTATTGGTTCTTTAGGCCAATTGATACCAAATGGTTTTGCTTTGTTGGCTCGCGTGGACCCAATCCACATACCCTCCGTTTTAGCGCAATTAATGGTAAGACCTGAAGCTTTTTTAAAAAGAGTCGAGAAGGCTAAAAAGTGCTAGAGCCGAATCCGTATCTGAAAGTACTGCAGTCATATCATCTGCATATTGCAGCAATTTTGTTTCCTGCTCGCCTATAAAAATGCCTTTTATTTCGGTGTTCTGTCGAACAGCTATTGCAAGAGCTTCGGCTGCCAATACAAAAAGATAGGGTGATAAAGGGTCGCCCTGCCTAACACCACGCTCGAGAAAGAAGTAATCAGAGGTGTTGCCGTTACTTATTACACAACTTGCAATATTTTTTTAAAAGGTCTTAACCCAGCGACTAAAATCTGGACCAAAGTTAAAGGCATCCAAACAACCAAAAATAAAGTCCCATTCAAGGCTATCAAATGCTTTCTGAAAATCAATAAATATCAACATACCGGGCACATTCCTTTTAACGGTAAATTCCATTATATCAAAAATAGAGCGTATGGTTTCACCAATGTAACGATCCTGAACATAACCAGTTTGATTATGATGGATAATATTAGGTAAAACACTTTTGATTCTATTAGCTAAAACTTTCGACATCAATTTTGCATCTACATTTACAAGAGAAATTGGTCTCCAGTTCTCTAGAAACATACGATCTTTTCCTTTCTTTTCTATAAGAGTTATCACTGCTTGCTTTTGAGAATTTGACATTTCCATCTTTTCAAAACATTCATTCGCACATTTAACAAAGTGTTCACTACTTAAATTCCAATTTTTTTTGTAGAACTTGGCAGGAATTCCATCATTTCCAGGAGCTTTATTATCCTGAAACGTTTCCAAAATCAGTTTGCATTCCATTGGACAGATTTTACCTTCACACGCATTTTTTTGTTCTTCAGACAGTTTTGGGATATCAAGCGTATCTAAGAAGCCCATTACCGCGTCACTGCCCTGGTGACCGCTGGCATACAAATCCTGATAGAAACGCTTTTGCTCAGAAAGTATAGTGGAAGGATCGGTAGTTACTGAACCATTAATGTCTAATTTTCGCATGTGTTTTTTAATGTGGTTTCTCTTTTCCAAATTCAAGACATATTTTGTACTTCTCTCACCGTGTTCATGCCAGCGAGCTCATGCACGTATGATTATTCCTTTAACCTTTTCTTCATAAAATAATTCTAGCTTCTCTTTTGCCGAATTCAACTGATCTGCAGTTATATTATTAGTGTCCTCTTCATACACCTTACTTGCCCTGGAATAATCATCTTGGAGGGACTCCTCCTTTTGTTTTCTTTCATGAGCTCTTCTAATTGAATGCTCTATTGCATTTGTCCTCTTCATACACCTTACTTGCCCTGGAACAATCATCTTGGAGGACTCCTCCTTTTGTTTTCTTTCATGAGCTCTTCTAATTGAATGCTCTATTGCATTTGCTCTTATATTATACTTTAGCCATTACCAAATACTGCGATTATCCGTGAGGTCTTTTTCACCTTCAGCAATCCACACTGGAATTTTCTCCGTAACGTCATTAACATAACTTACATCCTCCAATAAAGAGCAATTCATTTTCCAGATACCGGGGCCTTTCATTTGATTGTCTTCATTTTTAAGATCTACAACAATAGCCGCATGATCGGTCTTAATGGCTGGAAGTATGCAAGTAGAGGCGATAAAGTCCTGTAAATTGTTTGAAATTAGCCAGTAATCTAGTTGGCAGAATATTTTGGGAGACTTTTGGCTCCAAGTAAAGCTTTTAGTGATCGGATTTTGAACTCGCCAAATATCAACTAAGTCGAGTTCTTCTTGAATGCAATCAATACTTGTAACAACCGATTTACGTGGGGTCAGAGAACCGCCTTTCTTATCCAATACTGGATTAAGTGGGCAATTAAAATCTCCTCCGACAATGAAGTTTTCTTCAGTATCCAACTCTTCTCTACGTATAGTAACCAACAAATCATTAAGGAATTTAGAAATTTCTTTATCCTTATTTGGAGCATAGACGTTAATCAAGACGTACAAACTATCTTCAATCTCCACCTTAAGAATAATAAAGCGACCCAAAGGATCAATTATCTTCGATTGAATACAGTAGTCCACACCTTTTTTTAAATAAAATCGCAACTCCGCGTGCGTTGGGACTTCCGTGTGAAAATATTAATTCAGCGCCCCATTCATTTTTCCACTGAGATTCTAATTCTTTCTTTGAATGTGTTCCTGTATAAAAATAATGTCTGCTCTTTTCCTCTGAAACCATGTAAACATAGATCTTCGCTTCTGAAAATTGCTAATGCCCCTTACGTTCATGGAAATTAATCTAATTGTATCGGACATTATATAACTTATACTGGAGTAGAAGACTGAATTGCAGGAGGAACCAACATTCCAACATAATAACGTAAAACAACGATCTGCAAACTGCTAATCAAATCGATATATGAATCAAAGCACACTACAAAGGAAACAGGGCTCGGGCATAGCAAAAAAAAAGATAAACAGATGTAATAGAAACAAAAATAAAACTCATGCAAGAAGTAAGGGCAAGAAAAACAAAATGAATAACACAGAAAAACACATATATACATACAGTGAATAAGATGTGCCTTGTTTTGCAACGCTCCATCCGTGAAATTTGGGTTCAATTTACATTATAGCTCCGTAATGCACGAGATCATTTGTTTCCGTACCTCTATAGACTTGGCCATTTATAATCAATTTATCAATTTTGAAAAAAGCCGATTGCTGATCTTGTTTCGCCTTCTTCAAAACCGGGTACAATCGCTCGTGGATCTCGTCGATCTCTTTTGGGAAGTCATTTGAAATTCCTATTCCAGTTCCTTTGAGATTCTTGACGAAGACCACACAAATTCCTTATCTTTATAAAAACTAAATTTAGCTATTACCGGTCGTGGTTTGGAGGATGTCTTCTTAGTGGGCAATCGGTGAATGTGTTCGAAGCGGATGTTCTTCACATCTTTCTCTGGGATTTTCATCTTTCCACAAGGGTTTTACGAACTGTCTCTTCTACACCAGCATTTTCATTTTCCTCAATGTTGAAGAACTTGAGATTCTCTCTCCTGGTGTACGCTTCTAATTTAATATTTTGACGCTTGAGACTCAACACTTCTTCCTCAGAGAATTGAGATCTTTCGCGGTCTT
>JAEMWC010000147.1:1165000-1271257 GCA_016490735.1 Pachyseris speciosa | reverse complement strand
AATTAAATTTGATGACAGATTGTCGTCATCGACTGTTTGCATTATTTGTGTGCTACCATCAGGTATAAAACTCAACAACTAAAGTGTACTTTGAAAATTCCAATTGTGTCAGATCATAAACGAAAGAAACAGTTTGTAAAGACCAGCGAGTAGGAATAAACAAAAGACAAGGCTATTTTATTCAATGATAAGGGCTTTTGTTCAAAAATCTTCCAATTGCAGATTATTCGCATTTTCTAAGAAATGAGTTGTTTTTTGACACATCTTCAAGAAGAAATTTTGAATGGATTAACACGTGTTCCTTCAATTGATAAAACAAGCATCATTTAACATATCCAAGTTAGCAGAATCATAATGATTTACTGGATCACCAACATCTGTCCAAACGTTTGTTATTTTCAATGTCATAATTACCTATCTTGTGTGTTAATGCTAAAATCCATCACCTTTTTGGGAACAAACAGCTCCAGTAGCTCCTTGTGGACCAATTGGCACCTGTTATTACCTTTTGGACCTCTATCACCTTTTTCACCTTTGGGACAATTGGACCTGCAGGGCCTCTTGTCACCAGTTCCAGTTTCTGTTTTATCTTGATTTTTATTTGAGCATTAAAAACTCCATTATACAATCTTGTTAGATTAATCTTCCAAGAATTCAGGTGTGTATGGTTTCATAGATGACAGGTAGTCTCTTATTGTTTTTCAATACTTTTTTGTGTCCTCCTGTATACTTCCTTTTCATTTTTTCAGCGATTTCAAATGGTGTTTCAACAGCAGCGTCAGGTTGATCAATTTTTCGATTCTTTCTGTTCTGGGATTCTCCTGTTTTTCTGGATTTTGAAAATTGTTGATTGCCATATAATATTAGATTAGATTAAACAGCACCATAAAAATTTCTCTTGATTGTTTTCATCGGCCTTGTCGACATAACAGAAGGAATATGGTTTTTTGGTTGCTTCAATGTATTTCTTCTTGTCAATTCCAAGCTCCTGTGCAATCAGATTCCTTTCTCTTGAGGATGGGAAATCATAAAGGCAGAAGTGACTGCAATTGAGTCTGATTGATTTTGGACAGCCATAGAATGATTGTGTGAATATATGACTGAACAGTTTTTGTGTCTCCCTGAATGAAATAGCTTATGATTTGATCTTGTTTTTTATCAGTCACGAAATCATCAAAAAACAACCAATCGCTGCAAATCTGTGTCTTTTATTTGTTCAACTGGCAATATCTCTTCTTGACTGCAAACCAAGGCAGGATATCCAATGTGACTGCTTATTTCATCCATTACTTTCCGAAGATATTTGTACTTGTCTTGATCTAAATTTTTGCATAAAGATGTATCTGATCATAATAAACCAATGGTTCCATAATCAGATGCATGAACAATGTTGTCTTTCCAGATCCAGAATTACCAGCCAGCAGCATCCTGAAAGTGTCTTTTGGCATATACGGATACAACTGTCTGAATGAATTCTTTAAACCCTGAATATCATAATTAGGGATTTCCATATGTAAATAGTTTAGATTAGTCTAACACAATTGTATATGGATATAGAACGAATGAAAAAGCTTCTTAAAAGTGGAATTGAAGCCGGAAATAAAACTAGAGAAGTTCGTGATGTTATCAAGACTTATGAATACAGAAAACAGGATGCTTATGATACAACATCAGAATTACTGAAACCCTCTATTGATGTCCAGAAGAGTGTGAAAGAAAGTGTCGACGAAAAACAGGATGAAGTTATTAAACAGTTGAAAAAGAATCAAAAAGCCTTGACATCTGGTTTCGAAGATCTTATGCTGATGAACACGTTACCTGAATCAGTACCAATGAAAACAACATTACCAATTGATTACAAACCTAAAATGATGACTGAAACAGAAGCACCATATAAGTCAGATCTTGACAAAGGTTTTTCACTTGAGGATATTCAAACATTGATGAAACATAAATTGCCTCCTCCATCACAGATATTTAAATCATATATGGATGGTGAAATCGACATCGACAAGTATGACAAAATGATTGGTAAATTAACCCAAGATGTTGGAATAAAAAAGCTCATCTATCACAAACCAAAACGAAGAGGGATAAAAATAAAGAAAAGATATATGAATTGACTCAAGAGATCAAATTACTACAAAAGTACCGAAAAAGAATTGGCGCAGTTGAGGAAGGTGCATCAACTATTGGTTCAGGCATGGGAAGGAGAAGAGGTGCAATGGGTTCAAGGGATGCATTTTTGGGAGACATGCTTTCAAGACTACAGTTACTTGGTGGATCTATTTCAGCCGGCAACAACAGCAAAAATGTTCAAAATGAATTCACAAAAATATTGCATACATTGAACAGACTGGGAATCCTGAAAACCGGTGAGTTGAATAAAATAATGATGAAATATCTAATGTAAAAGTATATGACAGAAATTTCATTACGATTCAACAGTAAAAACAGAGACAAAATTGGTGTCAGCAAGAGTCATGATTTTGAAAAAAGATTCAATACACCTCTTAAATTAACGAATGATTTGAAATATGAAATGGCTGTGAATGTCATCAATATGACATACAGTTGGTACAATATCAGAGATATTTTTGGAATAATCAAATTAAATACAGTGTTGATGGAGGTGCAAACTGGTTCACAGTGACATTCGTCAATGGTATGTATTCATATGACGATATCGATGATTACATTCATAAATTCATGGAAAAAAAAAACCAAAGACTTAATCCAGATGAAACAGATGAAAAAAAATACAAGTATGGTATTAATATAACTTTCGTTTTGTCAACATATCGCATTTTGATTGAACTCAATGAAAATTATCGTGTGGATCTCAGAAATAATGATTTCAGAAAACTTATCGGTTTCGATTCAAAATTGATTGAAGCTGATGAATATGGAACAGATTTACCTGATATCACAAGAAGTGTAGATGAAATTTATATCAATTGTGATTTGGTGACAGATAGCATTGTTGATGGAAATAGCACAAATACAATCGCTGTTATTCCAGTCACAAATCTAGTCAGAAGTTTACCTTTCACTTACAAACCTCGTTTTCTTTCATGGAATCCTGTCTCAACACATAATATCAGCTCAATACGCTTTTATGTCACAGACTCTTCTAGAGCTCCAGTCGATTTGAATGGGATAGATTGGTATATTGAGTTATTCTTGAGAGAGACATAATTATAAAACCTAATAGTATATGAAACGGTTTGAGTTTAAAAAATATGAACAACATGGTGAAGGTATTGTGACTGATATGATCAAAACAGCTGGAAAAAAAGCAGCCACAACAATTGGTGAACATGCTGGCAAAAAAGCTGGTGACAAAATCATAGAACTTTTGAAAAAGAGAAAAAGTGGAAACAAGAGTGGAACTGAGAGTGTGAGCCAGACTGGTGGTTTAATCAAAAGAAAGAGAGGTCGACCTCGTAAAATAAAATAACTTTTATCTAACACAATAATATATGTCAAACTATCGTGACTCAAAATATATCGAAAGATATGAAGATGTAGTGTTCGAACTAGAGACAGCACTTAATACTGTAGTAGCAAACAATGCTCATCAGAGTAAAACAGGTTACCGTTTCATTGTTGATAACAGTGGAGAGACTACACCATTTGACTGGTATAATGCCCGTTTTAATGTCGATTTCATTGTAAAGAAGCTTGCAGATGGAGCTGACATTGCTGCAGGAGATCGAAATGGTATTGTTAATTCAGTTCACGCTCTTATTAACACCATTAATGTGAAAATGAATGGTCTTGATGTTTATGAGTGCAGAGATGCCAACCAAGCCACAAATATTAAGTCATTGCTTGAGTATTCACAGGGTTATGCTGTAAGTCAGGGAACCAATGAGTTATTCTATCTTGACGACAAAAGACAAGCTGATGATAGAGTTGCCCAGGTGGCTACTTATAACAAAGGTTTCGCAGCTCGTAAAGCACTGTTGAATGGTGCAGCCGGTAAAGTAAATGCAGAGCTTGCATTGAACAGATACGGTTTTTTCAAGAGCTTTTGGGATGAACTTATGCCTAACTCAAAAGTAGAGATAAAATTGACACTTGAGAGTGATGCCAATTTGATTTGGCAAGCTGCCGATGATTGCCGTGTGGTACTAACTAAATTCCAGCTAATAGTTCCTCGCATTGTTTTTAATTCTGCGGGAAAGTCCTTATACATGAGCAAGTATCTTGACAACAGAAAGTGGACTTACATGAGAGAAATGGTTGAGAGAGGCAATTCAACAAGACAACAGACTGCCAATTTCCGTATTTCCACAGGAATAAACAAACCCAGGCATGTCTTTGTATTCATCATCAATGATGCAAGTGATGCATCTCAGACAGCCAATAAATTTCTCTATAACACCTTTTCAGTTGCAAATAACCAAACTTTGACTGATTGTTATCTTGAGGTTGGCAACGGTAATGATTATCCGGAGGTCCATTATAAACCATCAACAGAACCAACAAGAGTATTTAGAGATGTTTTGAAATATGTTCAAGCTGTAAATGATTTCAGTGAAAGTACCCTTCTTAACAGGGGCAATTTCGGTACAATATTCCCTTTCATTTACTTTGATCTGACAAAACAGAAACAGGATATTAAAGATGGAATGACAAAACTGACTTTCAAATACACTTTGAGTGATGGAACAAATGCTGATTACAGTGTGTATGCATTGGTCCTCTATGAGCAGGATATTGAGATGAGAAAGACTGATGGAAAATTAATTCTTAGATCAATGTAAATTAAATAAATTAAATAAATAAATTAAATAATTAAATTAAATGATTGTTTGTATTAAATACAATTTAGTATAAACATATATTATATGACTACTTATCATCCTCATGGAGTAAGACTTTCAAACAGTCAGAAGCAAAGGCTTGCAAAAGCTATACAAACAAATTCACCGGTAACATTGAGACTCGCACATGGAGATCTCACTGGAGGTGATCAAATGATGTTGACAAAAACACAGATAAAAAAATTAGCCAAATCACAGAGAAATGGAACAGGTGCTGATGTAAAGATATCCAAAGCACAGATCAGAAAATCAGTCCAAGAAGGAGGTTCTCTTTGGTCCAGTCTTTTTTCACTTGGAACAAGACTATTGCCTTATGCAGGTAAAGCAGTAGCTAAAGCGGCTCCAGCATTGGCTACAGGTGCTCTTTCTTCATTAGCAAGTCTCGGCATTGATAAACTATTTGGAAAGAAACAAAAAGGAGGATTTCTTATTCCTAA
The DNA here is from genome assembly GCA_016490735.1 of Pachyseris speciosa. NCBI lineage: Eukaryota > Metazoa > Cnidaria > Anthozoa > Scleractinia > Pachyseridae > Pachyseris > Pachyseris speciosa. The sequence continues at coordinate 1,265,988 of JAEMWC010000147.1, read as the reverse complement.
TGCCAATTTATCCCAATTATTGAATGTAGGAAATTTATTGAATACGAGACAGATGGCTGATGTTATCCAAAAAATGCAGTATGGTGGAGACGTTGTTATAAAACCAACAAAAGCGCAGACTGGAAAGGGTATTGGAACAATACTCGCCAGCATTGGAATTCCTTTGGCTATAGAAGCAATCAGAAAATTAACTGGAAAAGGTTTGCATGTTGAAAGCAGCCGTCCAAGACGGTCAATACCTGTTCATGTTCCAGATGACATTGTACCCAGAAAGAAAGGTGGGAAACATGCTATGATTCCATGGCAATCTCCTCCTGTTTTTGGTACATGGAATAACCCAATCGGTTATGGAATGAAAAAAAAAAGAAAAGGAAAAGGACTTCTACTGGGCAAAAACAGTCCATTCAATTCAATCCCCATACTAGGAACCATTTTGTAAACAAACCCTTATCCAACTTTGATTTAATCAATTGGGTTAAACAACTTGGAATAAAACATTTTAGAGGAGTATTTTCAAGAGACAATCTTCCTAGACAAATAAAAAAGAATGAATGTGGGATAGTCAATCTTGATTCCAAAATTGGACCTGGTACTCACTGGGTATGTTATCGAATTGGTGATAGATACTGTGAATACTTTGACTCATTTGGTTTAATGATGCCAACAGAAGTACAGAAATACATGGCTACAAGTGGAAAACAACTTGAATACTCTGGAGATGAGATACAAGAAAGAGATTCAGTCTTGTGTGGATATTGGTGTTTGTACTATCTTCTTGAGAGACAAAAAGGCAGATCCATTCTTAATACAATACATAATGCTGAATTTGATCCAACAGACACAAGAGTCAATCACAGATTCATCATAGACTACTTTAAAAATATCTAACTTAATGGTATAATGGTAAAATCATATTGTGTGAAACAGAAGAAGCAGACTGAATGTGTACCAGGAAGCGAAACATACCAAAAGACTAAAAATGGAAGAACCATGATGAAATGCAAGTGTGCTGAATGTGGAATCACAAAGACTAAATTTGTCAGAAATCGGGGAAACTGAATAGCCCGTCTGAAGGGGCGGGCATACTAGATTCAGCCGCAGATATGGCGCTAACAGGATTCTTAGAACATGGAGTCCCTTATTTAGCGAAGAAGGGTGTTGAAATGGGTAGATATTATGCTTCTGAAGCAATGAGAAATCCAAAGCTGCAAAAGAAATTAATTGACAAAGGACTTTCCCTCGCAAAACCTGCAATCACAAAGGTTGGGTCAGAAGCTTTGAAACAACTCTCAACAAAAGTGAGACCAAATATTCGTTACAAAACAGATATCAAAGGATTAGATTATGGCGGTGCTATTGACATTCATAAGGTTATTGGCAAGCTTCCTAAACCGAAAAGTGGATGGACACCCGGAAAGTATAAATACATGGGACCTTATAATCCCCTCGATAAACAGTTAGAGTATGATAAAAACACAGGTGAGGTCTTGAAATGGAATGTACAACCTTATAACAAAGTGGATGAAATAGCAGCTTACCATGATATTTGTTATGATATGGGAAAAAATAAAGGTGAATGTGATAGAACAATGGTTGAGTCACTAGATCAAATACCATATGGTGAGATGCCAAAATGGGGTCAAACAGCTAGATTCTTAATTGACAAAAAACAGAAACTTGGTCTTGGTGTTTCAAAAAACGGAAAAAGCCGTCGAGTGAAGAAAACTGGCAAGAAAAACTAGCTGATGAATTACATGCACCCATAAAACGAAATTTCACTCGGCGGCGTGTGATTGTAAATAAAATTGATGAAATATGGGCAAGTGATCTAGTTGAAATGCAACAGTTCAGTAAATGGAATAAAGGTTATCGATATCTTCTTATGGTTATTGATGTCTTCAGCAAATATGGTTGGATTGTCCCATTGAAGGATAAGAAAGGTGAATCTGTCACTGAAGCATTCAAAACAATATTCAAGGAAGGCAGAAAACCACAGTATTTATGGGTCGACAAGGGAAAAGAGTTTTACAACAAACACTTGAAGGACTTGCTAGAGAAACATAGTGTACAGATGTACTCAACTGAGAATGAGGAGAAGTCATCAGTAGTTGAAAGATGGAATCGAACAATGAAGTCCAAAATGTGGAAGCAGTTCACTGTTCAAGGTAATACACAGTATTTAGACATGTTACCAAAATTAGTGAAACAGTATAATAATACCAAACATTCAAGCACAAAGATGACACCCGTTGAAGCATCTGATAAGAGGAATGAAGGAACTGTTTACTTCAATTTGTATGGTGATATGAAAACATTAAAACAGAAACCGAAATTCAAAATAGGTGATAAGGTTCGAATATCTAAGTATAAACGGAATGTGTTCGACAAGGGCTATACACCAAATTGGACTGAAGAAGTGTTTACAGTTGATAAGATCCAGTACACTAATCCAATAACATACAAAATAAAGGATCTGAAAGGTGAAGATATTGAAGGGAGTTTTTATGAAGCTGAATTATTGAAAGCCAGACAGGATGTATTCCGTATTGATAAAGTCATTCGCAGAGATTACAAGAAGAAACAAGCTTTGGTAAAGTGGAAGGGTTACAGTGACGAATTTAACAGTTGGATACGGTTCAAGGATTTAAAAGACATATTATAAAGAGAAAATTATCGAACATATATGTGAGTAGACCATACAGTATATCTGTTATTTGCTATTATGTAGCCAAGAATATTATTATTCCTGACTATATTTAAACACAGGTCGAAAATGAATTAAAAAAATAAATTATTATAATATAATATACAAATGCAAAAATATTCCTACGATAATAAAGAATTAGATGTATCAATAGATTGCTATCTTGATGATAAAAATAAAATATGGTTCAGAGGAAGAGACATTGCTAAAATTCTTGACTATAAAAATCCACAAAGAGCAATCAGAGATTATGTTGTATCGGATGATAAAATCTTAAGAGACCACAAAATCAGCATAAATTCACGAGGGACAAAAATGGTCCCTCGTGCTGAGGCCACTGATTCACGGGGGACAAAAATGGTCCCTCGTGCTGAGACCCCGAAAAAACTTTCAAATGTTTTTTTATAAATGAATCTGGGCTTTATTCACTAATACTGTCCTCTAAAAAACAGGAAGCAGTAAAATTCAAACATTGGGTTACATCGAAAGTATTACCATCAATCAGGAAACAGGGATATTACAAACAGTTCAATGATAGAAGTAATAACATGCTGATGATTGAAAGTGAAAATGATCTGCACTGCAAGATTGTATCATTCATCAGAAAAAAATATGAAGATGCTTTAATGATTGTCGGTCTAGGTGAAAATCAAATAAGCTCAAATATGAGAATCAGAAGTTATAACAAAGGATATATGGCTGGTCAGTGTGATTTAATGCTGTTGAATCCCACTAGAAAATACAATGCTCTATGTCTTGAATTCAAAAGTCCAACTGGTGTGTATCAAGTGTCAGATAAACAAAAAAGTATGAAGCAAATGTATGAGAAAAATAAGTGTAAGTACATCATGAGCAATTGTTTTGAAGACTTGATTCATGAAATAACTAAACACTTAGAAGAAAGCAAATTATACTTATCAAGAAGGAAAGATTTAAAAGAAAATTAAATTGATATAAAAATAAAAATATATAGATTATATATGGAGAATCAAAATGTCAAGAGAGGTCGGGGAAGGCCTAGAGTTCTCAGTGATGAGGAAAGAAAAAAACACAAGACTACCTATATGCTAAATAAAGAATGGTACTGTAACATATGTAAGACAGGACGTAACTACACAATGGCAGGAAAATCTTGTCATATTAAAACAAAAAAACATCAAAAAAATATTCTTCAATAATTACAATTCAAAAGGATCCAGTAATTGGATCAATTGAATTCTCAACCATATTTAAACGCAGACGGAAATGTATTAAAGAAATAATAACTATAGATACATTATAAATGAAAAAAATTATCGAAACTAGTAGTAATATGGACAAGAAAAGTCTCAAAAAATTGAGCAAATCCAAGCTAATCGAATTGCTGTTGAAGCAGCAGAAAAAGCCTAAAGTTATTATAGTTGATGACACAAAACCAGTACCTAAACCAAGAACAAGACCAATTCCCGCCCCAAGGACGAAAAGACCAACTGTGAAAGAATTGGTTGATTATTTTGAGAGGAAAAGATTACCAGCACCACCAAAAGAATGGTTGGAAGAAATAGAACAATTGAAAAAGAGACCGATCCCAGCCCCCAGAACCAAACAGGTGATTCAGAGACCAACACCTACACCCAGGACTAAGATAGGGCAAACAGAGAAAGCTCTGAAAGGTTTCACAAAATCTTTTGAAATCAGTATAAAAAATAACAAAGACCCGCTTGCGCAACTGCAAAACACAAGAAAGGCTGTTGCATATAATATTATAAAATTGTTGAATGAAATTAAAGGTCTCAAATTTGTTGAAACACTTAAGGTAACATTTGCAAAAATGACTGACGGAGAAATAGAATACAAAACCGCATATTTCAACAGTGTAGCTCAAACAATTGTGAATAATCTGGAAGTAACTGAATCACTACAGTTGTCAAAAGACCAAATAATGAATAAGATTGCAGTTTGGGTATCTGAAGGTTCAGGTTGGACAATTGAATCTGTTGACAGCCATTATCTTAATGTTGTGAAATATGCGCCAATGAAGGGCTCCTCATACATTAAACTACCGAATGAACTCAGAAACAGTGCAAAGGGTTTGGTTAACTTAAAAAATGAGGATAATGAATGCTTCCGATGGTGTCACATCAGACACCTGAACCCACAAGAGAAATACCCACAGAGGATTAAAAAAGTTGACAAAAAATACATTGAAAAATTGGATTATACAGGGATTGAATTCCCAGTTGCAATCAAGCATTACAACAAGATAGAGAAACAAAATGAGATCAACATCAATGTATTCGGTTATGAGGAGAAACAGCCATATCCAATTTTTGTTTCAAAAGAGAAATATACAGACTGCTTGAATCTGCTTCTAATAACTGAAAATGAAAACAAGCATTATGTGCTGATCAAAGATTTCAATAAGTTTATGTACAATCAAACAAAGCACAAAGAAAGAAAACATTTTTGTATGCACTGTCTTCAATGCTTCAGCTCTGAAAGGGTGTTGAATGATCACAAGGACAACTGCATGCAAGTAAATGGCACACAGGCAATAAAAATGCCAAACAAAGATAACAACATAGTGAAATTCAACAACTTTCATAAACAACAGCGGGTACCATTTGTTATATATGCTGACTTTGAGGCCATCACTGAAAAAATACACGGTTGTCAACCCAACAGTGATAAATCATATACTGAAGCCTATCAGAAGCATACTGACTGTGGCTACGGTTATAAAGTTGTTTGTTGCTATGACGATAAATACAGCAAACCAGCAGTAATATACAGGGGTGAAAAGGCTGTGTACAAATTCATGAAAGCTATGCTGGAGGAGGTCAAATATTGCAAGAATGTTGTGAAAAAAAATTTTAACAAACCATTGAAAATGACTAAAGATGATGAAGAGAAATTCCGAAAAGCCAAAGTTTGTCACATCTGTGATAAGAAATACACTGAAAAGGATATTAGAGTCCGAGATCATTGTCACATCACTGGTAAATACAGAGGTTCTACTCACCAAGATTGTAATCTGAAACTCAGAGTGAACCCAGAAGAAATAAAAATACCAGTCATATTTCACAATCTAAGAGGCTATGATAGTCATTTTATTATGCAGGAGATTGGAGCTATTGTTAAGAAGCACACTTACAAAAACAAGAAAGGTGAAGACTGCCAAATGAATATCAATGCTATCCCAAATAACATGGAGAAGTATATGGCTTTCATGCTTGGCAACCACTTGACCTTCATTGATAGTTTCCAGTTCATGAGCTCCAGTTTGGAAAAACTTGTAGGCAATCTACCTAGAGAAGCCTTAAAATACACCTCACAAGAGTTTAAGGGAAAGGATCTTAATCTGATGGCACAGAAAGGTGTTTATCCTTACGACTACATGGACAGTTTCGATCAATTCAATCAGAAGCTGCCCTCAAAAGATGAATTCTATAGCATACTGAGTGATACGCATATATCAGATGAAGACTACACACATGCTCAGACAGTGTGGGAAACATTCTCTTTGAAAAACATGGGTGATTATCATGACCTGTACCTTAAAACAGATGTACTCCTACTGGCTGATGTATTTGAAAACTTCAGAAAAACATGCCTTGAGTACTATAAACTGGACCCGTGTCACTATTTCACATCTCCCGGTTTATCTTGGGACGCCATGCTAAAAATGACTGACATAAAATTAGAATTGATGACTGATATTGATATGTTCCAGTTCATTGAAAAGGGTCTGCGCGGTGGTATCAGTTATATAGCCAACCGTTACGGTAAAGCAAATAATAAATACATGAAAGAGTATGACGAGAAGGCGCCCTCGAAGTACATCGTTTATCTTGATGCTAATAATTTGTATGGTTGGGCTATGAGTCAATATTTACCAACCGGTGGTTTCAAATGGTTGACACAAAAACAGATCAATAATTTAGACCTGGCTGTCTATAAAAAAGACAGCAACAAAGGTTTGATTCTTGAAGTTGACATGAAATATCCTGAAGAATTGCATGATCTTCACAATGACTATCCACTGGGACCGGAAAAGGTCAAAGTGACTGGGGACATGCTATCAGATTATTGTAAAAACATAGCGAAGAAATATAAAATATCAACTGGTCTGGTACATAAACTGATACCAACATTAAGCAACAAAGAAAAATACGTGCTCCATTACAGGAACCTCCAATTATATACTGATCTCGGTTTGAAAATAACTAAAATCCATCGAGTGTTAGAATTCAATCAGTCCGCGTGGCTTAGGCAATATATTGATTTCAATACTGAAAAACGTAAGAATGCTAAAAATGCTTTTGAGAAAGACTTTTTCAAGCTGATGAATAACAGTGTATTTGGCAAAACGATGGAAAACCTAAGAAAGCGAGTAGACGTCAGATTGGTGACTGATGAGGAGAAGCTATTGAAATTAGCTAGTAAACCCACTTATGTTAGCAGTAAAATCTTCGATCAAAATCTAGTAGCTGTTCATAAGATAAAAGAAACACTCACCCTGAACAGGCCGGCATATGTGGGTATGTGTATTCTAGACCTTAGCAAGACACTGATGTACGATTTCCATTACAACTACATCAAAGAGAAATATGGAGATGAAGCAAAATTATTATTCACAGACACAGACAGTTTGACCTATGAAATTGGAACCCATGACATCTATAGAAATTTCTGGAAGGATAAAAATAAATTTGATAACAGTGAATATCCTGAAAGCTCGCCATTCTCCGATAAGACCAATAAAAAAGTAATCGGTAAGATGAAAGATGAGACTGCTGGAGTCCCAATATGTGAATTCATAGGACTGAGATCGAAGATGTATAGCTATATTAAAGATGATCAGAAAGGAGGGAAGACAGCAAAAGGTATTAGTAAGAATATTATTAAGAATAACATCAAACATGAAAATTATAAAGAGACACTATTTGATAATAAACAGATGCATCATAGAATGAAAACAATTAGAAGTCAGAACCATCAACTTGGAAGTTATGAGATAAATAAAGTATCACTCAGCTGCTTTGACGACAAGCGGTATATTCATGATAATGGCGTGACAAGTTTCGCTTATGGACATTATAAAATCTAGCTGTTGACGTCACGCCATATGATTTTTGTGAGTTTTAAAATACTACCCTCTTTGGGGGGTTTCCCTTTCGAATGAGTCATCGCCTATAGCTGCAGAAAAAAAATAGCAAAACTGGTGGCCACCAGAACCTCTCATGAGGGACTTAATTTGGAATTTGAATCACCACCCGTCCCTCATGAGAGGTTTTTTTGTTTTGTTTTTTTGAATTCCCACCTCCACACCACCAGAGCACTATCATTTATGTCTTTCCCACCTCCACTCCGCTCTGGCCCTATCAGACCCTCTTGGGGCCAAGTATTTGTTTATTTGTTTTTTTCACCCTCCGGCTTGAGATTGAACCGGCACTTCTGTCAAAGCCTAAGCTTTCACTATAGCTCTACCCAACAATCCGACACCATCTAAGGGTGATTTTTTATTTTTCATTTTTAATTTTTTTATTTTTTCAACCCATGGAATAACGGCGGGGGTTTTTCATTATTCCATGGGGTGGCTTGTATACATTTCGCTAACGAAAGGCCCCCGCTTTTTCCAATCGTTAGATCCTATGTATACAAGCCACTCTTTATCTGTGTGAAACAACCCTTATATATTCGTTTGTATTTTCATTTTTATGCTTGTGGTACATAAATGAAATTTACAAAGATAAAAAATAATACGCATGTGTAAAAGCGAAAAATCTGACGTCTATAGGCGATGACTCATTCCCTGTTTTCCGAGAATGTCACGCTTGGTGATTTTTCCGAGAATGTCACGCATTTTATGAAGTGTGCAGACCTTGGTTCCATCAGATTGAACAACTATAGATTCCATCAGATTAAATAACTATATATTCCATCAAATTAAATAACTATATATTCCATCAAATTAAATAACTATATATTCCATCAAATTAAATAACTATATATTTCATCAAATTAAATAACTATATATTCCAGAATACGAGATCAGAAAGCAGTAGTAGTTTGGGGAAAACGAGATCAAATGATTTCGTACCCCCAAACACTATACTACTGCTGATTAGCCGATAGTCAAGTCTTTTATGAGCGAGAGGACTTTTTGTCGCCATGTTTAATGTCTAGTGTCAGGATTTCGTAGTCGGCACCGAGTGTCTACCAGATGAAAATCTAGGAACAGATCTTGTATACACCTACTTTTAAGTGAAGCATAACATTAAGTCTCCCACATGTTGTGTTCTTTGTTGATAACCAATTTTTCGATATTTCTGTTCAATTTATCAAAGAACTGACATTGTTCCTGAACTTAATAAGGAGCATAAATGTTTAAAAGGAAGACAAGAAATCTAGTTGTACTTCGGCTTAAATTATAATATAGCGACCCTAAGCATCTATGTTGACGGATTTTAGGTTGAAGTCAAGGTCACTTACCAGCAGAATCTTTACCCCGTGGCTATGTTGTTAAGAACCATGTGAAAAGTATAGCCTTCCTTGTCACTGTGTCTTCCAGATATGTTCAATATCTGTAGTACTATAGCTTTCTTGAAGAAAAACTGATGATGTCATACTATTACTTTCGCTCGTTTAACCAATTGAAGAGAGGCTTTCTCTTTGTGGAGGTTCGAATCTCTCGAACATTTAAAAAGAGCAACTTAAAATCTACATCATTCGTTTACGAAATGGAACAGTCACTATTCATGCGTAAACATATCTTGCATGCACTGAAACTGCACATAAATCAAACAAGGAAACTTATAAACGCCTGAGAACTGTATGAGGGTCCATTAATACAAACACTTAATAGTACTGAGTGCAATGGTAAGGTATAAATTTGTATTGCTTTACTCTGTATATTGGTCTAACGGCTCCGTCATTCGGTTGTTGATCGTTTTCGTCGTTTGCTTCTGTAGCCATTGAGTCGTTCAGTGGTTTCGTTCATTTTTCAGTCATTTTCCGGTTCATTCATTCGTGTGGTTTAGGCTTGGGGATTGATCTCTTGTACGACTGACGGTTACTGAAGATATCCAAACCATTAAAACATTTCGAAGAAAAACGTCTTTGTGATTTAATACCGCTGCACGTCCTACCGTGTAGAGAAAGACCTAGTCTTTATCCATCATATAACAACTATGCTACTAATCGTTCTTCCTTTTGGTCAGTAAAGACCCTTGCCCTTAGATTTACGGCTCTGCAACGAAAAAGTCAATGAAGATGTTGACTCTACGTTCAAACTATACAAAAATGTAAGCGAGAAAAAGTAAGAAAATGATATGAAAAGCTCATCTCGTGTTTGATTCCGACATTTCATTTCTCTCGCAAACGCAACGTCATGTGGAAAAATTACGTGACTACGAGAAACCTTTGGTCAAGTGGTAAAAATGGGGCGAAACTATTTTGTAACGTGGTGATAAGAGAGCGTCTTGACTTGTTAACTTGTTTTCGGTATGTTTTTAGTGGTATCATGCGAAGAAGTTTAACCCGTTGAGATTTTATACCGTTACTCTTTTTCCCGTTACTCGCTTCAGTAACACCCCCTTCGTATTGTTAAAATTTCTATATTTGCGTCGACTTGGTTTCGTCAATCTGATTAAGAATTTATGAAAAAACTCGCCACCGTGACTCACTTAATTTTACTCACGGAAGCATAAGGCAATCTTCTTCTATTAAATGGGTAGCAAGTAAAAGTTGATTGTCCTTACAAAAGGGTTCTTTGATCTCTCCTATAAGCTTTCAAATTTATTTTGGCTGACAACCGTTTTATTTTCCCGTTTTTTACTGAATTAAAGTAACGTGATGACTAAATTTCGTATCGTTTAATGTGCGGAGTGTCGCAGATGTCTACGGTTATCACAATAGCGGTGAAACTGAAGTGAAGCGTGCGATGTTTATATAAACGATCATTTCAGTTTGTCACTCATGGTGTAGTATTTTTAAATAATCATAGTAACAGTTTTTCAGCTTTATATTACCTTTTAATATCAGTGGACTACGAATGTCTAATTCTTCTTGTTGTAAACTAGTTTTTACTGATCACTTTGGTAAAGGTCATAGACAGTGAGTCCGATACCATTTAACAGCCGAAAGATAAACGGAAGAAGTAAAAACTGTTAGTTGAAATTAAAGAAACACGGCATAACGTATACGCGGAAAGTGGATATCAATGTATTTTGCACTTAGCGACAGTCTTCTGGTAGGAGGGGCGCAAGGGTATTTTCGTGACGCCGTGATCCGGTTTTTTTTGCGCTCTGTGAATCGTGATTTGATAAAAAACTATTCCGTGAATCGTGATTGAAGTGTATTCCGTGAGGCGTAAAATGCAAAAGTCCTTGGCTGTGAATCGTGAATAGATAAGAAATAAATCGTGAATGTCTAAAGTTGAGTTCGTAGCTGATTTCACTCCATTGTGATCAGATTTTTTCCGTGACCTTAGTGACCTTAGTCAATCTTTTTAAATTTAAAATTTTAATTAATTATAGATATGCCTGACGAGACAACCGTGGATAAATAAAGTATTCTGTTCTGTTCTGTTCTGTTCTGAAGTTTCGTGATTCGTGAAATCGAAAATTTACCGTTGTGACTTCGTGACAAGCCCCCACCCCCCCCCCCCCCCCTCTGGTCCCCCTCTGGTAGGAAAGGGTGCGAGTAACTGGCGAATGGTAGCACTCAAGAACCACACGTCTGACGCAATCAGCAGCTTGTTCGGTCCGCGGTTTAGAACTACGGATCCAAGATAACTCATACCTGAACTTCAGGCACCGCGCAGGGGGATGGGCTGGGGGTAATTAAATTCTTGTTTTAAAACACCCCTTTTTGTTGCTGAAAGTATAAGTTTCACCACACCATGTTAGTCTTAAGGGGGCGTTATACCTGGATGTTGATGAAATAAGAAGTGATTTGATGAAATTAAAAGGGAAAATAAGGCATACACAAACACTCGGACAGTCCACTGCAACACGGGTGCATGTCAGGTTGAGGACGAACTGTTTGGTGTTTGTCCATTAATTTTTAACCTCCAAATTTAATTTTTAATGACCTTAAAATCTTCATTTTTCTCACCATCCCTTTCAGTCCCTCTCCCCTCCCACCTTCTCTTCTTCTTCACAAACACTGTAAAGATCACCCCAAAATTCTGAGATATTTATGGGGTTATGTGCTACAAAACTATGATGGGTTTTTTGGATGGCATGAAATCTCGAGAAGATAATAAGGTATAAAGGTAAAAAAGTGATAAAAATGTAACATTCAGGTATATTGCCCCCTTAAATACATTTCTTGCCATTTCGGAGGACTTTAATTTAGAAATTTTCCGGGGGAGCGTGCCCCTGGACTCCTTTTGGTGACTCACGCTAACGCGTTCGAAGTGAGCCCCCCCCCCACTTGCAAATTTGCTGCGCGGGCCCTGAACTTAGGATCGTCAGGACCATGAAAGACTAAGGTTTCTATAAGGGATGGCGATACAACCCACTTCGGCGAAATTACAAAAGAAACAGTTCTCTAGGGTAACATCACATGGTCTACATTGGAAAAAAATCTACAAGCTAAAGAGGTCTATTCTATATATTATCCTTTGTAAGAATTTCAAAAGTTTTGCAAATCACCACTGGGTGTGTCAGGGTTTTGAAAAAATTCACTGAACTCTTCATGGGCACTATGCAAACAAACAACTTACAAACTTCCTAATTTTCAAGTAAAATACACTTCTTGCACTTCTTGGCAAATCCAAACTCCTCCCACCCCTCGCCTTTTGCAAAGAAAACTAAAAGTAAAATGCGTTACGAGACACTCAAAAAACAGACAATAATCTTTCTTAAATGATACACTTTTTCCAGAAATTTGCATACTACGCGACCGATTCACTTCATGTGCAAATTTCGCCAAAGTTGCTTGGAATGCAATGAATCGGCCAATAAAGATAAAGCACGCTAAAATTAATATTCAAACCTGTAATTTTTTTGCGATGTGGATTTCCTGAAGCGCTAAAATAATTCCGAGAAAGTCCACAATTCTTGTGATGATTCGCAGTGATTCACGAACTGCCAAAACCACAATATGTCCTCTAAGAGGCATTTCTTCGCTATAATGCACCTATCAATGTTAGTCCCGAGGGGGGGGGGGGGATACAGGATGGGGTAGGGACTTTGATCTGAAACGCAAATTTTGTGTCAAACCTCTCTTGGGTAAAGTTTTTGAGTTCAAAGTTCCCTACTGAAGGGATTGAGATCCAAGAGGTTGACCTCTTAAATGCTTAGCCATGTACACACTCCAGGTTTAAAAACCACAGTTTTTTCTTTTAACAACGGGAATGGAAGAACACTGGAAGAAACAGTGGTTTATCGGTAACAATAGATTGGGCAAATTTTCATTACTTTTCTTTCCTCCATTTTGTCCGGGCCTTACGGGGACTTCTGGGTATTTTCATGATGGTAAAGTCACTCGCATAGTCGTATCCAGGCTCTGCTTTGTCGGCCAGTTTCTAGAAGGCAGTATTGCAGAGTGTATTATACCATGGCAAAGTCCAAGCCCGTGAAACGGTCTTTTATTGATATTTCTTCAGTTTTCAAGTTTGATCAAACTTCCCCACCCTGGGGCCACCATTCTCTTCAAGTTGTCAAAATTCCCCACCCAGGGCAGGAGATGTCGATCAAAGTCCCCACCTCATCCCGTTTCCTCCCACGCCCCCCCCCCCCCCCCCCCCCCCTCGGGACTGATTGATTGATTGATTGATAACTTTATTTTAAGACGGTAAAATTCATCAGTAAAAATTACAAAATCCTATGCCTAATTACAACTTTGTCTAGGAATTAATTACTAAAAATAAACTGCTTTACATGAATGCCGTGTCTGAGAAAAGAGTACAATTGCTAAGTTTATACAGAAAAGCGTCAAGGGACTCTGCTTACCGTACATCAGAAGGTAAGCAATTCCACAGTACCGCACCGCTATAGCTTAAACTGATTTTGAGAAAATTAGTGCGGGGCAATGGAACAGTAAGTTTGTTCACAGAGTCTCTCAGAGAATAGCTTACATCATTTCGTAATGTAAATAGATTGCTTAAATAGGCGGGAGTGAGACCATGTAGAGACTTAAATACCGTTATGGCTTTCTGCATCTGTCTTTGAATGCTTAGTTTTTGCCAGCCAAGTTTCGCGAATAAATCATCCACATTAGAGTCAAAGTTGGAAAAAGTCAACACACGAGCAGCGCGGTTTTGTAGTTTCTGCAATTTATTATTAGAGAGTTATATTACAGGAATCCCAAACAACACTGCAGTAAATGAAATGCGGCAAAACTAATTAAGCTATTAAAGACAGAGTGCAGAGTCGCTGGAGGGACAAAAGAACGGATACGTTTTAGTGCCCCAATACCAGACGAAATTTTCTTAGATAACTTGTCAACGTGAGTATTCCAAGAGAGGTTTTCATCAATATAAACGCCAAGAGATTTTAAAGAGCTCACTTGATCAATTGGCACACCATCTAGGCATAGGCAAGGCGCCCTTGGTAAAGTGCGCAATCTTTGCCTCGATCCTATAAGCATAAATTCCGTTTAGGTGGTATTTAGTGTAAGTTTGTTGGAAATAAGCCAGTTATTGACTAAATCAAGGTCCCTATTCATAGACTCATTAATGACATTTATATCGTTATGTCTGAAAAGTCAAATGCGTGTCATCTGCATACATTCTAGAACTTGCTCTTTTGATTTACAGTTTTAAAAAGCTGTGTTTTCCTTCTGAGAACGGCACACTGCTATGCTGCTACTGCCCATATTTTTATCATTGTTTTATTTTAATTACCATTGCATCTTTGGAAAAAACGAAAAGGAAATTTACGGAGAGCGGAAAGCATATAATTTATAAAATATGAATTGAACCAACTGTTTTAATTATCAATGGCGTCACAATATAGTCATTTTCTCTTTTCAGACGTAAAGTTCTTGCAGGAAAACCGAGAATACCAACCTAACAGATCGCCATATCTCGCTCGGGGTGAAACACTTTTTCAGCGGGGTGGTCCTTTTCCTTATTTCTATTAAGGATCTTCATTTTTTAGTTTGCCAGAAGCTTAGTTTATTCTCTCTCGTGGATGGTCCGCGTTACAGAGAGAAAATTCCTAATTCCAAGCTGGTACATATACAGTCAGGGGTAAAGAATATTTAGAAGGCTTTCTTCTTGTTCAGGGCCCAGTGCACACATGTAAAGTGGGGGTTCTGGCGCAACGCATTCACAAACAGACATCAAACGTAGGGCCGCCCGCCCAAGCCGAAGGGAGGCCGGACTTCAAATTTGAAGTGGACGCTGAATCAAACAAACTGCGAACACTCAACTACATTATCACAAAAATGGAGAGATATGAAAACTATGGAGAACGGATAGTAGAATCAAAGAAATCCCCTCTTTTTGGGCAAACTTATTGGGAACTCATAGAGGAAAGGAACGAAATTTTGGAAAAAAGAAAAACAAAAGGAATCAGCAGGGGGCACCCAAGACGATTTAATACTTCCACCAGAGATCACAAGCAACCACTTGCTTTGTGAACCCATCCTAAAAATGGTAATAAAAAACATAATCGAAGAACGGGAAGAAATGAGTTGGAATGCGGTTAATGAAGTTATCCGAAAAGCCCCCACATGTGACAGAAGGAGACGAATTACAAAAATATTAGTTTCAAGAAAAATATAGACCTTGTAACTTTAATGGTCTTTGTGACTTATGCCACAAAGAAGGAGACAAAAAACATTACATCGAACCTCCTTGGTTTAGTCCCGAAGACTATGAAGAATGTTTGAAATACTGGTGAGAGATATCAAAACATTTTTGTAAAGCGGCGGCGCTTCACACAAAGCTGGTTTTTGTTATCCCACAGCTTTTACATTTCGCGGTTACAATTTTCCTTCCATTTTTTGTTATTTTAAATTTTATTGTGCCCCGGACATTAGGGGTTTTCTTACCTTCTTTCACACAGTAAAGATCCTCCATGATCTTTTAAGGTTTGCTTTATATTTAAATATAAAACTTTGTTCGATCTTTACCCAAAATGAATTAGCATAAGTGACAGGAACTTTGTTGGGGGTTTCCCTTTAGAATGCTTTTTGGAGCTAAAAAAGGCTTTTGTTTCAATGTGCATTCTTTTTTCAAACCCAAAGGAATGTTAGCCTTCGGGAATGTAAACAATTCTGCCGCCCTCTTTGTTTTTTTCCGCATCTTTCATCGCTTCAACAAATTCAAAGGTAATTTGTCTGACCTCTTTTTGCCAAACAGGCATTGAAAGCTCAAGGAAAAAACACGCAATAGAATGCAACAGAGCAATCATTCTGTCCCAGAATATATACATCGGCCATTTGTTCAATTTTCATTTTTCAAGAAACTTATATAAAATTTTACGTTTCTTCCTTCAAATTTTTATGGCGTTCAGTCCCCGCCAAAATTCAACTTTGTATTTTTCATTGTACTTTCTACATTTTATCCTACATAGAACCGGTTTCAACTTCCATTCTCAACATTCAACATTGTAGTTGTTAGTTTCGACATCCAACATTGGCTTTTCGACATGCATCTTACGCGAAGAAGATGTAGTGAAAGCTTTCAACATCCAAGTTCTCGTGTTCGACATTCAACTTTTCGTATTCGACATCCTAGTTTTTTAATTCAACTTTCGTCCGCTGGTCAGGGTCGGTCAAAATTGTGGGCTCATCGACCCTACCCCCCCCGCTAGAATCAACCGCTCAGTGACTTTCCATTGGAGTAGGCCCAGGAGACACTCTCCACTCCTAGAAAGTGTTGTTTCAAGACGGTTTCTTGGAAAAACAGGATCAACGGATTAATGAGTAACCGGATCAAGGATCACTGGATCAAGGATCAGAGCTGGAAAATTTGGAATTTCAGAAAATTCTATCTGAAAAGCGTTTTCGGTTCAGACAAAAAATATTGGCCCGAGGCGATGAAAAAGTCTCTGGGGCTGGGAAAGATTGGGGGTTTCCACACCAGCTCATGATAAAACCAGATTTTAAAAACTTAAAGCTTCCAACCTCGGCAGTAGCCTTTTCTGAAGCTCCAAACAGTAGTTTGCAAAACCTGTTCAGCGCCCAAATAGAAATATTTGTAGCACCAACAGATCGTTTTAAAACAAAATTAAGGAACATATTTCAAAGCCTCGATCTGACACATCATTCAGGAAAAGAGGCAAATAAATGGCTAGCCGGCCCAAATATGTCGTATTGGCACCAACAGTTGAACTTTGCAGTGTGGTGCGCAACAACTGGCAGCGGCATTGGTTGTGAGATACCAAAACCTTTAGTTTGCCGCCCCAGATAAGCATCTATTTTACTATCAGGCGGATCCTGTTTCAAATGAGTGGGATTCAGAACATGAGCGCTTTACCAGACGACCCAACTTTTAACCAGATAAACAACAAGTATGATGTAGCTTCGTACAAAAGAATTTGTAACGAGTTCGGGATTGATCCTTCAACCGATTTCCGCTTTAACAAAGGCACCAATCACGGGCTGGGCAGCGTCTATATTTGGGTTCGTGGCCCATACAAAACCGGGGCAGCATACCCTGGTTACGACAAATTCAGCGACGAAGGGCGGTTCTGCAAGCAAAGGGAACTCGATTCTGTACATAAAACCCGACAGCGCCGCCGAAAGACAATTTGATTGGTTCTGCCCCAACGAACCCAGCGGTCTTACACCAGCAGGTTTGTCAAGAATAAATCAGTCAATAGAGGCGTTCGTTTACTGCATTTTGGGCGCTCAGGTAAACGTTCGAAGTAGCATTCTGGGAGATGGGGGGGGGGGGGGCGCGGTTGAGGTGCGAAACGAGTTTCTTGTTTTAATGGAAGATGCGATAAGGCAACCAGACCTGGCCAAGAACGTGCAGCGCTATCAGTTAGCTGTAGATGAGGCAAAGGTCAGGCTGAATATGGCTGTTTGTCCGGCCACCTGGCTAATGCCGAGCAACATGATAATAAACTCAGGAAGCGTCGTTGGTTATAACAACAAACTAAAACAGGCAACAAACGAAATGAGTCTGGGGATAAACAATGACATTAACCAAAGCTGCCCTTCACTTGATGGTAGGTGGCCCTTCGAAGATAAATGTAGCCAACAGCCACCCCTCCAATCCAATCCATAAGGCCGCTTCAAGAGAAAAAGCAAAACCCCCAATTTCACAGCCGCAGCCACAAGAAACAGAACCAACACCGCCGGAAACTGATGACCACAGCGTGAACAAAACAGTTGTCGTTATAGGCGCCCTAATTGCCGGGATAGTGTTATATTCAATGGAGCTAGACAAAAATAGCGATTCTTCTTAATATACCTCTCCACCAGAAGCAACCACAGCCAAAATAATCAGACTCGACAATGCGGACAATCTGACATCCAAGGTACTATCTCAACATCCTTTAAATTTACAAGAATGGGGCATCACTCATAATTACAATGCGAACAACAATGAGGAATCTCCGGGTCAAACGTTTGGTAAACCTCTTCTGCTATTTCTACCAGCCATCTTTCATCAATTAACCTTTCCCTGTCTTCAAAATCTGGAAGCCGGTGGTCCCTGTTTTTTAACCAACAGGCGAAACAACGATTTCTACATAAACACAAAAATGCCTCAAATTGAACGAGCTTGGTATCGCAGTTTTCAACTTCAAAATAAGGAACGTCCTTGAAAAAAGGACGCAACTCGTTGTGTACTTCACTCCACACCCTTTTTTTCTCCTGACTTCGAGCTTTTATTGTTTGGCGAAGGATAATTTCCCTCAACTCTGGCGGTAGCTGGTTCACCATGAACAGCAGATCCATTATATGCCTAGGCAACATTATTCAAAAGGGCAAGCCGTCGCTCTTATCCCCTCACGCACATCATCGCGCCGGGGTAGTTCTCACTGGGTTCGAAAGGCGGCGCAAAGCTAAAACTAGCGATTCTTCTTAACATACCTCTCCAGCAGAAAGGCAACAACAGCCAAAATAATCAGCCAGGTGTGCTCAGCCAGAAAACCGATGGCCTGGCCTGCGGTTTTGAAAAGGAAAGAAACAATCGAGCCGAGCAGGCCGGGCAGAAGAGAAGCCGTTTTTTGGCCGATTTCTTTCAGCCCGTTTCCCAGCCCCTTCCCGAGGGCTTTCAAAGAGTTGGTGATGGCGCCAATCACAGCACCAATCGTCACACCAGCAGCGAGAACAATAGCCGTGATGGTTACGCCGTATTTGTTGAAAATCGTTTTGACCCCCTCACGAAGCGGAAGCGCCCCTTCTCTTTCCGCAATCTGTGTTTGCAAGCGCGCGAGCTCCTCAGTTCTTTCGGCCACCCTGTCTTCCGCGGCTTGTTTGTCAGAAGGGGAGGCGTCTGGATCGTCGATTATTGCCTGATCTTGCTCGTTTTGGCGCTGAATCTCAGCTTCTTGTTCTTTCAGATCATCAAGGGTTTTTGTGTCATTGAGCCCCCGTTCGAGAGCGTTTCTTTTACTTTCTTTATCTTCAAGCCTTGCCCTGATTCGGCCAATACTGGTTTTCTCTTGTACTATTTGCTTTGCCCGCTGCTTCGCCTGTTTTTCCAAAGCAGCTGCCACTTTTTTCGGGTTTTCAAATCTTCTCGATAGTTTTTGGCCTGCTGCTGCAGCTCGCGCAATTCCGATTCATTCTCGACGTTCGATTCTCGAGTTGATCAATCTTTGCTTGAGTTCGTTCGATTCTTATTCTCAGATCCTTTACTTCTTGTGCTGCTTTTTCTTTTTGTGTATTCAACCGCTCAACTTTAACTTGTTTTTCTGCTTCTCTAAGGCTCTGCCGGGTTTCTCTTATTTCTTCATTATCGTTAGAAACCAGAGATTCAGCTTCTGGCCCAAGGCTTGTTTTGAACCTGTCTGTTTTTTTGAGAAGGCCGCTGCCATCCTTTTTGAAAATTTCTGTTTCACCGCCTTTCGAACCCAATGATACAATTGTTGTCTCATTTCCGGGTTTTTTACTGAAACCAATGAGGCCCAATTTTGCAAAATCCACTCGGGGAAACCTTTTTTTGATGAAAGTTTTTGCTCTTTCAAGCAGAGCCGGTTTGTCATCTTGATGAGTAAAACCCTCGAGTAAAGGAATGCCGTCGCCGCCAAAAGAGGTCTCAGCATAAGACGTGTCCGGCAGCCCACTCGTTTCGTGCAAATGAGTCCGCATCGGAATTTCTTCGCCACCATGATATGGTGTAGATGCGGATCCTGGTTGGAAGGGCTGTGTTCTGTCAACTTCTTCATCGTCATCGTTATTACCTTCATTTCTACCAAAGGGGTCTTCCACTTCCGCATCATAGCCACCTTCTGCCATTGCGTATAATACTTAGCGGAATTAATTTTTAATTTAACCTTTAAACTCCAAGTTATTTCATGGCCGCGGTGTATGAAAACCTTCTGCCGACGCACAAAAAAAAAACGCTCGGCGCGATGAAGCCGATCGTATGGTTAATCGAATAACATTTGAGAGCAGCGAAGCCAACCCTGGTGAGACTCTTCAAGTTTCTGTTCCCAAACTTAACGAAAATGAGGTCATCGTTCCCGGCACGCTTTCCCTGCTGTTCAACATAGATTTAACCGGCGGCCACGCCAACAACCATCTCGTGCAAAACGTCTCGCGGGCGCTGGTTAACAAGCTGGTCGTAAAGTATGGGGCACCCTTCTGCAGGACACAGTCGTCTACGATATTTACAAAATCTGGGAGGACCTTTTCCTTTCCCAGGAGAAGCGGGACAACATGATTCCTGAGGGCATCCAGTCCACTAAACTTAAAAAATTTCGCTCAAATGCTGGCGATAAGGATACCTCCGCCGCTGCAGAAGTGAAGCTGGAAACCATTTACAAGAACAAGTACCGCATCAGGCTCGACCACCCAATACTGTCCGACCACGGAATCTTTTACCCCCAAGCTCTTTACAACAACCTTTCGTTCGAACTTACCCTCGCAAATGCTGATAATGTCGTGAAAGGCTCAGATACTACAAAACTCAAATACAAGCTGACAAACATCCAGATTGAGTACGAAATGATTCGAAGCGAAACTTTGGCTACCGCGGCGGAGAGTGTTTATACCAGCGGGCAAGAGTTCCTGTATGACCATATTCACCGGGAAGAGGTTGTTATATTTGCAAAAGGATCTGCAACACGTATAAACCTGAGGGTTAACCCACAAAGAAGGTCTTTGAAAGGAATTCTTCTCCTTTTCATCGAACCTTACACCGCAGGCGCCAGGGACTCGGAAAAGTTTTTCAACCCCGACATCAAAAAAGTAAGCGTAACGGTTAACGGTGCGCCCAACCGGCTGTACAATAACGGCCTCGATGGTAAGGATATTTGGGAGGAAGTCAGACGCTTTTTCATGAAAAAGGCGAGCAAAACACAGCACATAAATTTGACGAGGTTTTACACGGGTGAACGCTTCGGGATTCTCATTGACCTACGATCAATGGCGGCCGAGGAAATGCACGGGAGCGGGACAAGGATTATCAACACGAAGGACAGGGTACAGCTTGAGGTCCAGCGAACCGCCAGCGGATCTGGAAACGTCAATTGCCATGTTTTTACAATCAGCGACTCGCAGTTTAACCTGTTGGGGCGGCAATTGGAATCTGTGCAATACTAATATATGAACCCGGATAACATTCCCTTCAACGCTCTCATCGTAGGGCCGACAAATTCGGGCAACACAAGGTTCATGGTTGACCAGCTAAGTGGCCCTTTCCGCGGTAAGTTCGATTACATTGTTCTTATTTGTCCGACGTTCGCTCACAACAAGACCCTCTTCCTCTTCCCTTTGGGGAAAACGACCCGCAGGTGTGTGTGATAATTTGCGAGCAGCACGAGGTGGAACTTTGGTTGAAGATAGTAACTTTTGTTTTTGAGGGAACCAACACGCTCATAATTCTTGATGACTGCGCCGCCTCGAAAGTGGTAAAAGAAACGCACAGGCCAGCTGGTGCATCTCGCCTTTTCAGCAAGGCACATCGGCATCAGCGTGTGGGTGCTGACCCAAAAGTACACCAGCATCACTGCGTCTTTTCGGGAAAACATCGCGGCGGTCGTTCTTTTTTACAACCCCTCGGCCAAGACCATGAAATCTATATTTGAGGAATATGCAGGAGACCTGCCCCCAGAGTGGAGTACAAACTGAAGCATGATTTCAAAGCTGAAAGAGCGAAAGTTTTCTTTCCTTGTGTTCTCGCTGCGGCACCCATTCGGTGTGCGGTTGCCTTACGCCAATTAAAAAAAAAAGGTTGAAGTATAGATGGCTGAAGAGGAGCTGGCAGTAGCGGAAGTTATGAACATGCTGGAAGTAGAAGCAACTGGCGCGCCTGGTGGTTTTTTCGCAACCCAAGGCCTGACATTCCTGCTGTCCGCGAGCAGCTAGCCATGTTGGTGGCGTCGGGGAAGGCCAAAGATGCCATCGGCGTCCAGCTGTCACACGATCAGGTGAAGCACCTTAGCGACAAAGATGTTGAGAAGTATTACAAAAGGACTGGTATGAAACTTACGTAGGCACGAAGACAACCGAGAGCTTGATCGCCAGCTTCATTTTTCTTGCGACCAAGGCCGCCGGGTCGTTCGTCAAAATCAAAGACATTGAGGCTTACCAAAAAGAGATAAAAGAAGACTACATAGTCACAAAAGAGCTCTCTTGCCTTGTTGGCGGCCTTTCTTTGAGGTTCGGACGATGGCTTGCTCTCGCCAACACGGCGCTGATCACCGCAAAACACATTGATTTTACCGGCTCAGAGGATGTGCTGCATGAGCCAGTAACGATTCCTGAACAAATTCCTGAGCAATCCTCAGCAACTGTTGAATAATTGCCGACAATTACTCAGCAACTGCTGACTATTGCTCATTATTTTGCAAGCAAATTGAACTTTTCTCTTGTAGTATATCTTCACAATAGAGACCTTTAGCACCGAGTTTTTCGGAGAAAACCGCGAACCGCAAACCTCAAGATGTCACGTGACCACGTCCTTGCGGTCGCGTTTGCAGTTCGCCGTTCGCGTTTCAACGTGAAGACAACCTTCCTGCGGTAAGTGATTTACGGCAGAGTTTTATACACGAAATTCGCTCAGGGCTCCCGTTTTATCACATGGATCATGTTCCTATATTTGTTCGCTAGCTCTGGGTGCAAGTTTTGGAACGATTTAAGCTACTTGAATTGAGGGCAGTTCGTGAACATGAAAAATCCAAAATGGCGGCTCGCATGTCAAATCTATCTTTCACATTCCCTTTGAAGATCATGGCACGTCCTTTCCGATGGCCACTACAAAAGCAAGATCTGCTGCTAGCTACAGAAGTTGCTTCACGCCAGGCAATTAAACAAAGCGAGTTTGAGCCGATAGCAAGCGTTCTAAGCGTGGAATTTGGTAAACTTACACCGGGGAAGCCAGCTTGTGTCGCTGACTGCCCGAGCATGCAGAGAAAGGATGGAACGCCTCCTTGAGAAGTATATAAATGAGGACAAAAGAGCACTCAAGAGGTACATTGAGGAGTGATTAAATTAACTAAATAATTGTTTTGATTGTTGTCACATTTCACAAAAGACTTCTTAGAGTCTGTAATTGTCATTTAGAACTTTTTTTAGAATGAATGAGTGAATCAACTGAGTGAATCAAAAGAGCTTCCAGAACCACTACTACATAGCAAATTTTGGCATAAAGCGTAAAGCATGATTTCACACTCAAAAATGAGAAAATTTCTCTTTTTTATGTTTCTGTCATGAGAAATAATATTTTTCGCATCAACGCAAACAAAAAAATAATATTTTATCCGTCCTAAACAAATTTTTGTTTATTTCTTGTAATGGCATGAGTGAAAAGTGACATAATTTCGTCTTTCCTAATTTATTTTGATACACGTATGAATACCGCTATCTAAAATGCAAGAAAGATCAATGAGGACAAAAAGGCACCCAAGAGGAAGCCGGTACATGTCATCTTTTTCAAACCTTTGCAGACAAAAAAAAACCAAGGTGTTTATCTAAACAAACAAGACTGATTCAGTAAAATGTCGAAAGCACTTGCCTAAACATCTCCTCGCACTCGAAGTTAGTCAGATCTTCAAAGTTTTTCCTTGTAAAATCGCTTTTATTGTCAGGAAACATGGAGAAAAGGAGAAGCGTGTCGAGATCATCTTCGTCTGATGAGTCCTCAGAAGAGTCGGAGCTGTCTTGGTGAGAAATTACGGTTAGAAGATCGTTAAAATCTCGTCTTGCAGCAGCAGCCATTTTTCTCACCAACAAAGTTTTCATTTTCCGCGGGAAAGTTGTTCGAAATACCCACAATCCATTGCTTTTACTACTAAACCAGGAACGCCTTGCTAAAATCAACTTTCGCACGGGCGAGCGCCGAACCGCAAACCGCGGTTTGCGGTTCGCGGTTTTCTCTGAAAACTCGGTGCTAAAGGTTTCTAATGTCGGCTGCACAACCTGAAGCACCGGCTGCACAACCTGAAGCACCGGCTGGCGAAAAAAAGTAACCACCGCCATCCAGTGAACAACTTACTTCACATGCCCCAACCACACAGCGCCAAAAAACACCCAAACGGGTGGCTGCGGGCAAGTTGTTAGCAGAAAAAACAAAACAGGCTAAACAACAGCAGAAAAAGGTATTTGATGAAACCAAAGCCGAACTTGCAAAATATAAAGAAAAAGAAGCTGCGGCTGCAGCGGCTGCAGCGGCTTCTGCTTCCCCCACCTCAGGGCAGGAAGCTGCGAGTGCTGCGCCCAAAGACACAGGCGGCATTTCTTTCGGTACCTCTCTGGCTCTGGTTGGAATTATTGTTGGGGTGGTCGGCTTTTATTATCAGCGTGAATCTATACAAGAAAGTCTTCAGTCTTTGGCTCCAGGAAAAAGGAAAGCGCCCCCAGCCAGCCTGTTCCAAGCGAGCCCGCTCCTGTAATGCCGCGGAGGAAAGGTGGGATAAATCACATGGAATAATTTTCTTTTGAAGGTTTGCAAGCAGTGTATACCATGTGGTTGAGAGGATTCTCTGAAGTTTTTGTCGACACGGCATGCTTTGCCGGTCTTTTGGCCCTTTCATTTGAAATAAACAGACAGTTAGCTCTGAAAGCTTTTAATATTATTGGTATCCTAGCCCCCAGACCTTTGTGGGGGGAGACTGAGTATGAAATTGGAGATGATGAAGAAGATAGGAGGGCTGAGTGCAAGAAAGATTGAGGTCAGCCATCCAATGGAAAATTCACTTCGCCCGCCCCAACCACAGAACGCAAAAAAGACCTCCTACGCCGAATAGGAAATGGGGAACAGGAAAATGGATTAATTTTCTATTAAACTTTGGCTCTTTTTTTATATTAGCATGTCAGCCAAGGAGAACAAGCTTGTCAAAGTGCTTATGGATGGGGGGGCTATTACCATCTTGGTTGTTGGTATTGGTTGGATCGGAAAAAAGGTTTCTAAAGTGAATTTAATATCGGATCCCAGCGCTAGTTTCTCTAGCTTTTTTGAATTCACTGGTGTCGTTTCGGGCGCCATCGCTCTCAAAGAATATTTAACGAATGAAAACATCATTCCTGCCAATGTTTGATAATTTAAAAAATAAGGCCCGGTAAAAGATGGCAACCGTCGCGATCATGGTTGGCGGAGCGGTTCTCAATGCTGCAACATTCATCGGCGGCAATTATCTCGCGAAGGCGCTTGGCGGTGGTGACGACGCCGCGCTTGACGAAAAAAAGCGCCACGACAAGGCTCTGGAGGATTACCAGGCGGCTTATGCGAAATACAAACGCCAGCGCACCCAGCTCCTTGACTGGATACAGACAAACGTGCAAATCAAAGCGCAGGCCAAGCAGAACTTTACCAACACCGACCACGCTTTCAAACTTTATAACCAGACACATCCCAACCAACCTATCGCTCCGCTGAAAGAACCCAAGTTCTCCGATTTCTACCAGCCGAGCGGGCAGCAAAAAAAGGGCGAGCTCGTTTTTTTGGGCGCCGGCACGCTCGCTTTGGGCTACGCTGCTTTTCGTTTCCTTTGATGTGCGCTTATTGAAGAGTAGGTGCCATGGTGTATGATGGCGATGCTTGCTTGCCTGATTGAACATGCGTGCCCGGAATTATCCGAAAAGGATAAAAAAATATATTTTTGATAACACCGATGTTTCTAATGAAAAAGAGCTTCAAAATTTAGTTAAGAAAGCAATACCTAATATGGGTTTTGATGGAAATTATAATCAAGGTTTTTTAACTAAAGTTTTTTGGCCAACTTTAGTTAAAAATCCTGAGTTATGGGAAGAAATTGAACACAAGATCAAAGAAATGGCAGAAAACCCCAAACATTATGTAGAGTGTTTAATTAATTTAATTTATAAAGATCCATCCATTGGAGAAAAATTGGCTAAAGTACTCATGCCCTACTATAAAAGCAGTGAAGAACTGAAGAAATTGTTTGAAAGACCACATTTTGACTTTTCAGAAATGTTTCTCGATGAGGTGTGGGTAAATTAAGACCTCGTTTGAATGTTTTATCGCGTTTTAAATATAGACGCCAAACTCAAGAAGATTTATTACAGCCCCGGAGGCTATTGGAAAGGCCTCGCCGCGATAAAAAAAAACTAGCGGAAGCTGCAAATGTATCTAAAGACGACGCAAAAAAGTGGCTGATCAAGCAGGCACTTTGACAGGTTTATCTTCCGGCGCCGCGACGCATTCCTAGGCCAAAGTTCGATGTTTTCACTCCCAATAAGGTGCACCAAGCTGACCTTCTTTTTTTGCCGCATGACAAGCTCCCCCGCGGGCACAAAGTGTACAAGTACGCTCTGACACTTGCCGACGTGGCCAGCAGATACAAAGAGGCTGAACCTTTGATCTCAAAAAACTCTGACGAGGTCGCCCAAGCATTTCGCAAAATTTACAAACGCTTGCCTCTGAAATGGCCGGAAATGCTGCAGGTGGATCCTGGGTGCGAATTCATGGGTGCTGTAACGAAAGAGATGGAAAACCACTAAACGTCTTCAAAACGTCTTCAAAACGTCTTCAAAACGGCTTCCAGAGGTTGTTGCGTCTTTGAACAACGAGGAAACAAGCCTTACTGGGAAGAAGCCGGCGGTTACGATCAAAGAAAAGGCGGTTGTTTCCAAGCTTTCAAAAACATATCAAAGACCTGTTGGAAAGCGTGAAAAACTGCTACCCCCTCTTGTAAATGTCCGCTATTTACCAACCGGGCGAGCTGGAGGGCGGCAGAAAAAGAGCCACAGACCCTGTCTGGTCTTTGAAAGTCTTCAAAATTGAAAGAACTGTCATGAAACCAGACACACCTGTTTTGCACTATTTGCACGACGGACCCCAACGCAGTTTCGTGCGCGAAGAGTTGTTGGTTGTCCCGCCAAATACGGAGCTACCCCCCGAAAACCTCATCTAACCACTCCATAATGCCTTCCGTTTCTGCATCAGTCGGCATGGGTGGAGGTGGGTTATACCCGAAGACCCCATCTAACAGCGCAGTGATGCCTTCCATTTCTGCATCGGTCGGAACGGGGTTATACCCAAGGGCATTTGTGTTAACTCCGTCCTCTTCTATATACCTTTTCGAATCAAACGGAGAAGTCTTCATGCCGAAGATATTGTGCCCTTCGCTCCTAAGAATGTTGATTCCGTGAGTTAGTTGTTTTTTGCTGGGGAGTGTTTCTTTGTACTGTTCGTGCTGTATTTCCTTTTTGACCACGTTCTTTTTCACACCTTTGGCTCTTTTCATGTTTTTTTCGTCGGCTCTCATAATTGAATACATTTTTGACCGCAAACCGACATACTCAACAATCGGGACACCTGCGCACTCGTCTTTCATTTTCCCCAAAACCTTTTTGTTGGTTTCTGAATACAGTGGGTGCTCTTTCGGGTAGTCGCTTGTGTCGAAGAGATGTTGGCCAAGGCAGCCTTCGGGACCCATGTCTTTGTAAATGTCCTCTGTTTGGATTTCGAGCAGGAAGCTGTCCGTGTCTGTGTACAGAAGCTCGCATTTCTGCCCATACTGCTTTTTAAGATGTTGTAGAAAAATTCATACATCAGTTTACTGTTGTCCAAAATTGTCGCGCCAGTGTAAACAGGTTTGTTGAGGCACAGCTTGCTTTTGCGCATGTTTATTCCTGCAAGATCATTTGCAAAGAACTCGTGCCTTGAGTACAGGGGGTTTGCAATCAGTTTCCTCAGCTTTGTGGTCTCGTGGGGGCACACAAGTTTCACATCTATGCGGTTGCGCAAGTTTTCCATGGTTTTACCGAAAACAGAGTTGTTCATCAGCTTGTAGAAATCTTTTTCGAACGTGCTTTTGGCCTTCTTTCTGAACTCGGTGTTCATCCTTATGTAAGGCTCCATCCAGCGCTTTTGTTCGAACTCCAACACTCTGGACTTTCTTCAGCCTCATGCCCTGTTTCAGGTAAAACTGCGGCAGGTTGCGGTAGTGCACCACATAGTTATTTTTATCCTGCAACGTCAGCAAGAGCTTTTTGCAGTCTGGCGGGTAGAGACGGAGGTCTTCTATCATTTTCTTTTGGTATGGGAACAGCCATTCTTTTTGCACGGCCTTTTTCTCGGGGGCAAGGGGATAACTGTTGTGCTCTTCGTGAAGCTTTTGGGGTATTCGAGGTCTACTTCAAATATAAAACCCTTTTTACTATTTTCTTCAACCTCAAGAATTTCGTCTTCTGATGGAAACCAACCGCTCCACTTGAATTTCCCCACTGGGAGAGCTTTACTCATTGCCCAACCGTAAAGATTGTTTGGCAAAGTCTTTTCGTTATTTTCAACGCCTCTTTCGGTGTGGCTTTCACAAGTGCGTCGAGGCTGGACAGCAGAAAGGCATTGCTGTCAATGAAACGCAGGTTTCCCAGAGAGAAGGAGATGTATTTCTCCATGTTTTTGGCAATGCAGTTCAGTTCCCCAGGCCCTTCCACTTTCGACATCGCCTGCATCAGATGGTGCGCGTCGTATCCTTTCAGATTGTGGAACACGAAAGGAATGGGAATTGTTTGGGGTTTATGCGCCGTTTTTTGTTGCACGCGTCTTGAGTGGCGCCGCGGAATCTGCCTGTAATGTGGCAGTGATCTTTCACAGCGTCTCTGAAGTCTTTGCAAAGCAGTGGTTCTGCTCAGAAAAGACATTCTTCTTGGTTTTTCTCGATCCATTTGTCAATGCTGTCTTTTGGTTTTCTTTCAGCTTGGGGGCCTATGAAACGAATTTTACGCAAAGCTTCATAATAACAGCATTTGTGGTTTTGCCTACAGTATTCGCCTGTGTTGTCATCCCACACGGATTTTGAATTAAGAACGCCTTGTTTTACGAGATCTTTGTCGCAAATGTGGCATTTTTTTTGCTGTGTTGTATTTATACCAGTCGACTGGTGTCATTTGGATCGGCACTGGGGTTTCCAAGCTTTCGCGTAGTTTCTTTTCCAGGCGAATAATTCTGTTGAGAAACTCCTCCACTGTGTTTTTGTCTCCATCACAGCCTTGTCTGTATTTCGCTACTTTGCTGCTTTGCCCGTCGCTTCTCACACATGTTACCACAAACCCACAAGCTATGTGCTTATTTGTTTTTTCTATGCAGGCCGTTCTTTCGCGTTGGTCTTCGGGGATTTTTTCAATCAGAGCTTCAAAGTCGGCGTAGATAACATACGGAACTTTCATTTGTCTGTTGTAGTTTTGGTATTTCAATGTGTTTTTGCCTTCTTCGGGAATTTCAATTCTTGTTGGGGTTCCGTTGACTCCGTTGCAGTGTTTTTGCTGGTTGGCAAGAATCTTTCCTGTTGTGAACCCGATAAGACACATTACGCAGAAGTGTTTTTTGTCTCTGTGTTTTATTTGGTCGTAAAGCAAAGATGAAAGCCTCTTCACAAAACAGTAGTGTGTTCTTTCGTCTTCATGAAGAAGCATCAAGTTGATTCTTGGGACTCTTTTGTCTTTTGTGCATATTCTGAGAGAAGTGACATTATCGTTTTCCCAGCCAAACACATTAAGTGCAAGAAATGGGTTTTGTTTTTCAAGTTTGCAAAGTTGTTTCAAGGATGTGGGAAAGTCAATGCCATCCCAGTTGATGCCATCTTCTCTTGGATACTTGCTGGGTCTTTGTGCATCTTTTTCTACATGAAACCTTGCGGCTTTTAAGGCCCATTTCAAACATTCGTTATCTCTGTTTTTCACGTTAATGGTTGCCTTTTTACTGGCCAATTTTTGGGGTGTCGGAATGTAAGTGCCTCCTTTCAAGGGTTGATATTTTGCGACGTTAACATATGCAATTGAGATTCTATCAATAGCCCATCCTGATCCTTGCTCTGACCAATGTCTCCGTTAATCATGTCAACAAATAGGTCAAATCTTTGGTCAAATTGTTGGTTAAGGTTTGCCTTTGTGTAAACAGATGTCAGGTCTTCAAAGTAGTGTCTTTGTTTTTCTTCTTCCATTTCCCCATTTTCATTTTGCCTTTCCCTTTTAAAATGTACCTCCATTCCAAACTATACTTTAATACTTCCTATTTTATCAATTTCGCTCCCCACAACATCAAAAGCTTTGTCGCGCATTAAGTTTTCGGTGAAATTAATAATGCTCTGCCTGTTGGGGTTTTCTGGATCGACAGTCATCCTTCAAACGTTCAACCAATCATTGAAATTGGTGTCTGATATTCTAAATCTATCAAGCGTTCCGGCTTGGGTGGGCGGGCCGATGTTTCCCCCCGCTGGGGCGGCTTCTCCGTAGTACTCGTTGAGCACCTCTTCCCCCACGCGTGCTGCTGCCATCCTTGTATACCTATGTATCTTTTTCTTCAAATGGGGTGTATATGTGGCGCAAATTGCGTGGTTTAACCGGTTTACTTGGCTAACTTATATACACACACACACACACACACACACACACACCCCCACCACCCCCACACCCCCACCACCACTACCCCCACCACCCCGCTATGCGCAGATGGTTTCCTTGGCTAACTCCTCTATACACACACATGTAAAGTGGGGGTTCTGGTCGCATAAGCATAAGCAAACAGACGTCGAGGCGGCGCCGAGACGATTAGTTTGATGTCTGTTTGTGAATGCGTTGCGCCAGAACCCCCACTTTACATGTGTGTCAAGTTGTTCGAAAGCCGATTAATTTAATCCAGGATTAGCGTAAACTTTGGTTGCAGTTTTTAACTTTTGGATGAAAGTTTCTTTTGCTTTTCAGGAGTGACGTCCTCTAATCTAAATTTTTGCAGAATATCAGCGTTGAACAACGTTTGTGGATAGAGAAATAAACTCCTTGGTTAATTTTCAATCTTGGGTTAGGGTTGATCGGCTTTCGAACAACTGGGCCCAGCTAACTAATTTATAGTCCTGAAATTAGGAAAATAAAATGGTCCTTTAGATACTTAGACGTAAAGTTTCAGAGAATTGATGGCGTAACGCAACCGACGTCAAAGACTGTTCCGTGCATACATGTAGTCCAGCAATTGTTTTAATTTAAGCTGCTAAGTTCTGCGACTAATCACTGGTAACCACTGTTTACATTGTTTTTGCCTGTGGGTTATTTAGTTCTTTGTCAGCAAGGGGTATACAAGAGACCCGAGAGGTATAGTTCAACATACAAATGAAAAGGGCCTCCTCTTATTTCCGTTCAATTTAGTTTGTTTTTCATTATTCATCAACATACCACTCGATTTCACACTGGTAACAATGTATCTGTTGCAAGCTCCCGTGCTCGCATCTTGATTGGCTTAAACGGTAACACAGCAATACATTTAAGTTTTCGTTATTTGCTATTGGTTGTCTACCCTCTTGCTTTCAATTGATACATAAGTTGTCATTCACGCAAGAACTAACTGTGGTACGTACGTAGGTTATTCATTTAGGTTTTGTTTTATGTTTCACCATGGCGTTTTGATTTATGCCAATGAAATACAATCACTTATCAAACTGAGGTATGACAAGTCAGTGCTGATGGCAGCAT
This sequence comes from Pachyseris speciosa, assembly GCA_016490735.1. Classification (NCBI taxonomy): domain Eukaryota; kingdom Metazoa; phylum Cnidaria; class Anthozoa; order Scleractinia; family Pachyseridae; genus Pachyseris; species Pachyseris speciosa. The sequence goes on along the minus strand of JAEMWC010000147.1, from coordinate 1,234,295 downwards.
CAGGTTTTTGGGCAGCAAATTTGGGGATGAACTAAAGGTGAGTTGCGTCAGTAACAGCAGTAAATTAAACATAGGCGCGCGCTGCATGGAATTCCTCAGTTTAAATCGTGAAGACACAAACGGCTGAAGAATTGCGTCTCTTTATCGTCTTGTAAGTTAAGGAAGAGCTTTCTTAACATATGGCACTGATTTTCAGTTTATAATCGGACAACAAAAGCTCGCAAGTGGTTCAACTGACATTCGGTGGCCTGAATTTTAACTGATCAACGACTTAACCAAACAACGTGAAATGTTTTGCCAAGGGACGGTTCTACCTTTCTTTGATTATTAATGACTTGAGTTGCCCCTTTCAAAGAAAAAGTGATCAACAGTTTCTTCGTCGGTAATACAATATATGCCACAATATTAGCCAGTGAATGTTTGCGAGGAAATGGGTTTGTTATGGGTCGTCAATTGTTACACTGTGCGGTTGACATCACAGTTCTAATTTGTCTTCTGTTTGTTTATACTAGGAGTATTTTCAGAAGAAAGTAACTAGCAATTCGTTTTATCAGTTTTATTTTCAATATTGATGGATTAATGCTCCTTAAAATGAGAATGTGCGATAATATGTGTATATGATCAATATTGCTTTTAAATTCGGTTGCAGCACGGCTCAAATTAATTGATTACAGACCTCAAAAACTGACAGTCGCTTTCTTTTATTTTTTGAACAGATTCGCTCAGAGACGGGTCGAGTCGGATCGACCACGCGACGCGCACAACACCCATTTTGGCGCGCGTATATTAACAACGAGGAAAATCACGCGCGTACTTTAAAAAAGAGCAAGGTTAAAATCATTAGATTGCCTTTGGTGCAACCTGACTTCTGGTGAGTCCGATGGGACTCCACCCTCCTCATTCTTGTGACGGACTTGAGCAATACTCTTTTATTCTGGATCTTATTCAATTTTTATTACTTCTTAAATCACTTACCAAATATACAAGGATCACAAACGTTTGATCTCAGTCAGTAAACCTGCTGAAGTTTGCCGCCGAGTCTAAATGTCAAACTGCGTATATAAGTTGTCACACAGGCGAATTTCTTTTCTTTTAACTCAAATATTGATAAGCTATATTTCAGGCGAGAGCTTTGTAGTCTAAGCTGAATAGTGCAAACAGTCTTGTAAGAAAATATTTTGGGTCTTTCACTTAAATGAAAATGGTACCACTGACACCAAGCCTGGGAGAATTACTAGGTGCTAAAATATTTTCTTTTCATTCTGAGAACACAGAACTTCCTCTCGACAACGCATAATTTAAATCGGAGTAGTTTTGTACAAAGAAAAGCCTTTTAAGCTAGCAAATTAATTTTCCGATAGTTGATATTCCAATAAAAGCGATAAATTTCATCTGTTATCCGGCAAATTAGCGCAGTTTTACAACTGAGGCCAAACGAAACTAGGCGGATTTCGTAAGGCTAAATGATCGAAATTTATTCTTTGTAAAATAGAATGCTGAACAAACAAATAGAAAGAAAATTACCCGCGGCGCCAATTACATTAGGACGATGAAATATTTCACTGATGCATTTGTCAGAATGTCTGCTAATTTGTATACATGCGGGAAAGCGTTTTAATATCCGCTGCATTCAGAATGAAACCAGAAGTAAAAATTGGTAATTCCTCTGAAAAAAAAATTGACTAGATATTTGTAAAAATAATGCAGTTTTGTTTATCTTAAATATCATTTCGGTGTGACCACTGAAACAAAAACTTTGAGAAATGAATTCTGAAACAACATGAATTATACTATGTACTGGACGTTTTTGTGTTAAAAATTAATGTTGAGTTGAAACTGTCAGTAATTGAAAGCCATTTCTTTTTATTTGTTTGGAAGATATAAGCCCTCGTTAATTCCGGCCAAAAACGGGAATTCGAATATTTCGAGTTTAAAGCAGAGATGTGGTGATGATAAAGAAAAATATTCTTTGATTGGCAAAGTCACTAAAATAGCAAATCAATCAAATCAACAAACCAAATGAAAACAATCGGACAAACAAGAAACACAGCAAAGTGGCTATATAATTACAGTTCTATTTTTGAAATCAGGAAATCCATACCTCAATGGCTGGATCATAAGGGTATAAGGGTGATCATGTCATTAACGTATGTATAATGATAAAGGAAATATATCGAGCTGCATGAAATCCTCTGAAATTGCGATAATCACTTTAAGTATCAGTTAAATCTGGCAATAGCTTGTAAGAATGACATGCATATTACTTTTTAAGGCCATTTGCAATAAAAAAACGAGAATTCTGCCCGAAATGTCGTCCATCAGAGAAATGTAATAGTTTATATACTTTTTATTTTTGTTTAACCTCAGTCACGATTAGCATGTCGATGACATCCGCACTATTCAAATCAAAACTTCCGAACAGTATTTTCCCGCGTATCTGCTGTACAAGGAATAAAATCGGACATCGTAACCCCCCCCCCGGGGGTACTCCCTTATTTGGGCTACATAGGTATGTGCGGCCCCAAAGGGTATGGTTTTTTGGCCGTTTTGGTCTGAAATTGGGCATGGTTTGTGCACTCTAGTCTTGAATTGAGTGTTTTTTTTAGAAGAAGCTACTTCTTCATCATTAAGCGATATAAACACCATCAACAAAAGCCCTTTTATGTTTACACCAACTGTGTACGTGAAATGGGTCTGAAATAGGGTATCAAATGTTTGGTCAGGTCTGAAATAGGGTAGGGAAAATTGCAGATTTCGGTCTGAATAGGGTATGAGTTTCAGGAAGCAGGCCGCACCCCCCCCCCCAATTTTCTGGGAGAATCCCCTCCCCCCGAATCGTAACCACCCAAACGACGTTCGATTGCTACTGCTTTTTGTTGTTCAAGTTAGTATGGAAAAAATAACTTTGAAGTGTTTATTATAGAGCTTAGTTGGCTCTATCTGGTGACTTTGGCAGCTCAGCGTTTTCCGATCCTCTTTCCTCCGTTTTCAATTTCACTATGAATTCTTGGATTTTAAAGCTGGCGAGAATAATTTCAAATTGTCAAATTGTTTCGCTGTACAACCAGACTGAAACGAAAAGCAAAGGACGAATTTCAAGAATAAATTAAAAATAACATCAGCAAAATAACACAACAACAACCAAAAACAAAAATCAAAATATCAGAAAGAAGTGATATCTATCGTGTTTGTTATTTCATTCATCAAGAAGAAGGTTTGACATGAGAGAAATTGTGCGTTAAAGGCAAAAAACAAACGTAATCAATTATATTACTCGAGATATTCGGTATCACCTAAAAGTGATTTTATTGGTTGCGCCTGTCGTTTAACAAAATTGTCAGGTATTGATTGACAGGTGGCTATTATGTAATCAATCCAATATAGCTTTAGCTTATGGCCTCTCCTCGTGGCGTGGTTATACAGAATTAAAGCGTGAGACAAGATAAGCATTTGTGCGGCCAACTGTTTATATTAAACAAAGTCAACTTAATATACAAACAATATAGTTGCAGACTAAAGAGTGACGGAAGTTTTTTCTGCCGACATCATGTCAACAACCGACTGTCATTTCTTGAAGAAGCAATATTTTTTGTCCTTGTTTATCAAGTGTACGTTTCTTCGAGATTAATCGCGTTTTTCCCGGACAGTCTGGCTCGCTTATAGATCCCGGCCAGGGATCGGCTGTACTAACTATAATCTACCTGTATTTAAGTTAAGGGAAGTGATGACAGGCTGCTGTAGATTGACTGCTGTGGAAATACTAATACTTCTTCCTTCTACTCGTAATGTCTTTTCAACCTGTTCAGATTCCATGAATCTATGAACTGAAAAGTTCATCACCTACGCGCCGTATATTTACGTTTTTCCTACTGTTTTGTGCCACGTCTCGTGTCAGGATCGCTAGAAGTTGGATGTAGGCAAGATTCCAATATCCTTTTCATGAGTACGTATAGTTGATTTGCGAATTTTAAGTTCGTCATTAATGGTCTTCCCGCATGAGAACAAAAACTTGTCAGTTATTTTTCATTATTCGGCTTCATAACCTGTTTCATCTCCACCATTATTATAGTCTCCTTACCATTTAATCCCATACTGGGTAAGAAGAAAATTGTTATTCACTGCTTTTGTCAGTGATTAGTTCTGCGAAGTTACGAGGAAACGCGACGCGAGGGGAGCGCCTCCCTTCGCGTCGCGTCTCTTCGCAACTTCACGCGCGCGTGTCTTTCGCCCGCCCCACAATCTATCGCCGAAATAAGAGACTACTCGCAGTCTAGTTCTGTTGTTTTTCAAACAGGTGATTTGACATGGAAATTATCCTGCAGCCCAACAGTGCGCTGTTACTGGTTTTAATCCTCGTACTTTCTTCAGACGCTCTTGCTAGCGTTATTACTGGTGAGGGCATTGTAAACGTTTATGTCACATCTGGAAGTTTGAACTAGCTGAATGGTGTTTTTCTTTCGTTTGGTTTTCGTATCAGTAACTGAGATTTCTCTAAATTTTTCAATTATTCCTTAAAATGCTCATTTTTTCCGTGGGACAGTTAAAGCTTTAAAGCTGATGTACTAGCTACACTCCTAGAATCAGAATCTCAAATGATAATGATGATGATGATGATGAAAAAAATAACCAGTATTAATAGGTTCTACTGGAGACAGGCGACTTAGTTTTTTCGGTTTGCATAGCCCCTATGACAATCTTCAACATGCTTAAATTAAACAGACGTGGCCGTCTAACGATGGTCTACCTTATTTTCACAGGAAACGAATGTATAAACTATACAGCACTAAGCGAGGCAAACAGATCAAGATTTTTTACCACTGAGTCGCTCACAGCATTCAGCGACCGATCACTTACAGGGTGGTTCGCTTTTAATGGATCAGCAGGGAATCACATGGCAACTTCATGTGTTGAATCCAAATACTGCGGAACAGAGGCGCCGGGGTGGATGCTGGGGGCACATCCTTGGGCTGACGAGGGAGTGGTGAGACGGTCCGCTTGCTTTTCGGCAAGACAGCTGTGTTGTATGGAGTCTGTAAGCTTGCTTGTAAGAAATTGCAGCGGCTTCTACGTTTACAAACTGAACGCGATGCCTTCTTTTAAGCACAACTTTCGTGTTTGCGGAGCTGGAATAGAAGGTAAGTCTTGACATTCGATCGAGGTGTCAGGAAACAGCTTTAATTCCTCACTCATTGAATTTATTTTGCATAAGAGAGTTCCAAGAGCGTCGATCGCCGGCGGCATGTGGCTATTGGCCTACCCTCATGTACCCTGATGGGTTTGTATCTCATGGATCGAGCGTTCAACACTCAAGAAGATGAAAAGGGCGAGAGTTATGGCCCTTATTACTCTATTTCTTGCCCTCCACGAATGGCCTCTAGGGAGATTTCTATTGTGCGTCTAAATCAAGTGTTAATTCTGGAAGCCTTGGGTCTCTACTTACACCTGGGCTTAATAACTACAAACCCGCGTCTTTTTATAATAATGAATGTTTTGATTGAATGATGTTCAGTGCATATGGGCGAAGGGCTTTTTAGGTTATCTTTTTTTCTAGGATCACCACCATCTGCAGAGACAGGAAGCAATAACACTTCAGGTAAAGTATATTGAATGTAACTTGGTGACATGGACCTCCCTGAAAACCACTTGGGTGAACGGAGCCTCCTGGCAAATATTATGATTATGATTATGATTATAGGAGTGTATGTAAAGAGGAATTTAATATTAACTTTCTTTCTAAAACAATATGTTTTGAACCTAGGAGTATAGCTAGCTTGATCCTCTGGCCCCGGCTGTATAAAGAGCGGATGACTCTATCCAGCAAATAAATCGCTATCCCGGCCAGCGGGTAAATTATATCAGATGCAATACATTTTATCCGCTGGTTAGCGACTTATCCGCTGCATAGAATTATCCGCTCTTTGTGCAACCGGGGCCTGTTCTCTAGTTGTAACAGTTATGTTGAATATGAGAATGACAACAATTTGATTAGTTAGTCATATAATGCACAAGTCGATCCCTATTTGTCTCCATTCTATTCAGGCAATTTTGACTTGGCTCGCGAAGTCTCTGGCTGTATAGATTTCTTTAAATAAACATTGTAAGGGTGGAGGACTTTAATATTCTTGATAACTGGGTAATTATTTCCCACCGTGAATGAACACTGCAGCTATCTTTCTACTCAGGGTCGGTAAATGAAGAAATAGCAAAGCTTTGATTTGCTTCCCTTTCAGGCAATACCACTGACGAATGTCTCGATTATAACCGACTGGACGAGCGCGACAGAGCCGTAGACTACTTCAGTTACCACACAATGAAGTGTGACGCCAATCTGCCCCAAGCATGGTTCAGATTCACTGGCCGCGCGGGGACTGTGATGCCAACTAAGTGCGTTCCCAAACTGCACTGCGGCACCCTGTCCCCGGGATGGCTAAATGGCAATCATCCTACTGTGGGGGAGGGTGTGGTGAAACGCATGGTTTGTTTCACTAAAGGTGACAACTGTTGCTTCTGGTATAGCAGCGTGATGGTGAGGAATTGCAGTGATTTCCTTGTGTACAAATTTGCTCAATTTCCGACATTGCAGCATTTCTGCAGCCTGCGATACTGTGGAGCTGGGAACGAAGGCAAGTTTAAAATGAACCAGCGGACAACTTTTCCAACCTACTACACAATTAAAACATTTTAATGAAGCCGATATCATGTGCAGGAAGGAAAGAACAGAGTTTTATTAGTTTTATTAGCTGTATCAAATTAGTGACTTTGGAGGAAAGCATCTTAAGTAAATCTTGACTGTCAGTGACATTAATATATTTACGATGAGGTATCTACCTTGTATCTATCGTTAACGAAGCCCGGGAAAATTAAATTAATCCCAGTCAAATGAACCTCTTACCGTTAAGTCAAAAATTATCATTATTATTTTATTTTATTTTTTATTATGTCGCATTCTTATGTTCTACCTCAGGGTGTAAAGACAAAGATGGAAACACATATGAAGTGCAGCAGACTTGGAAACCAAATCCACTCGTTACCTGCAAATGTTCACGTGATTTTAAAGTACAGTGTTCAAAAACTCAAAATGGCTGCTGGGATTATAAAGGCAAGGCGTATGTTAACGGCAAAGCGTGGCTTAGTAATAGTACAACCAAGTGCATCTGTGGCAACGAAAAAGTTTCCTGCACCAGGCTTTCTCGACCAGCTTGCACGGACGAAAGTGGTGTTGTGAGAGAACATGGTACCAACTGGTTTCCAGGCGCTTGCTTTAACTGCTCGTGCATTGATGGCTTCATGAGCTGCACTAAGTATCACGTGACCATTCAATATGGATTGTTCAGGGTTAAGGCTGTTGGCAGTTGCCTGCCATGTCGTCATCCTCGAGACGATATCAGACCTGCCGGAAGTGGAACTGTCAGCAACTGCCAAGGTTCGTGTCTGGAGCGACAAGCGAAGCAAAAGATCTTCGCTTAATTTTAGGAATTAATTTCTTGATAAACAGTTTATTATAGGTGGTTTGCAGCCAATCTCTAGAGACACAGATAACAATGGTGAAACGAGCAAATGCTGGTGGACGAACAAAAGGAGCTAATGAGAGATGTATTGTTTACGTCCACCAGCATGGTGGCGATGACGTAACGTGCAAACCACCTATAAGTCAGTGTTCAATTTGAGCGTCTCAATCAAATCAAGACGAACTCCATACAATTCAGTCGATTCGTAATTTACTGAGTTGGCTGCAGATGGCTGTCTATTCTGGACGGTATATACAAGCAAAAATAAATAAAATATTAATAATCAGAACACAATTGAATTTCAAAACACCAAAAGCCGGTCTCCCCCAAGATTGCTTCTTTTAACGAAGACCATAAATTTTCTACTCCATAGGGAGAATATTTACTCCTAGCTAAGTGTTAATTTGGCCATTAAAAAAATAATTTGTATCCCCTTTACTCATATCTCCGCTGTCTTTAGTATTTTTTCAGCTTAAGAACTCGAGTAAGTTATTCCAGTGTTCCAACGGCGCCTACATAAGAAATACCCACGTGTGCAATGGAGTCCCTGAGTGTTCAGACGGATCTGACGAGAACGCATGTCACAATGGTTAGAAATATAGTTAAAATTAAACTTGACACAGTCATTGGGTTGAAGATTCAGAAGGACGAAATGATTCATCATTTTAACCTTTTTCATTTCATTAGAGAGCGAGGTTTCCAGTTCAGTATCGAAAGTGATTTTCGTTTGGTTTGGTTCTTCTTTTTTTACAAATGCATAAATAAAGTGAATGTTGTTGTTGTTCTACTTCGCTCTCTGATTGGTTGGCAAAACGAAACTAAAACCTTTTGCGACATTCACGCGCGCATTTTCAAGTGCTTGGTGCAGGTTTCATGTAATTTTTTTTTAATTCTGATTGGCTCCGAGTTTTGCTTCGAATTCAGGTTGATTTCCGTCTGTTGTGATTGGCTAGAGTATTTGTTTTGATTTTGGTTTTACAACACTCAATTGAAAACTCGTTGTAATACTTTTTAAAACTTTCTGTTTTCAGTTACTTGTCTTGACGAAGGTGGTCAAATTTTGATTCTCAAAGAGCCTTGGCAGGTAAGCCTTAATTTCAGATTAAGAAACCCATTTAAAGCGATCTTTTGGCAACGCTATTTAAAACAAAACAAAACGAGATTTACAGTTAAGTCATTGCCTTTATTCCCAAGAACATACTTAGACTTACGTGGCTGCACATAAGTCTGGAATAGTACGGTTAACAAGAATGTAAGTTATTCTTTAAAATTTATTTTATAGGTTACCAGATGTATTCGATGCAAATGTGTCGCCGAGTTACTGAAATGTCAAAGAAGACTTCGAATAAATTTCCCAAGCAAACAAAGCGCTTACTTCCCGCTGATAGAGGATTGTCATCAGCCTGCTTGTAACACTGTGGAATTCATCCGAGACAGAAGACACACATGTGAAGGTATGGACGGTTTTATTAAGGTGGGGCTCAGGTGGGGTAAACGTGAATTTGAGTGAAATTTTAAGGAGTTAAAGAAGGAATTGAAATCTTCAAAAATGTTTTGAAACACCACCACAGTTGACATCCCCAAAAGGGCACTCCAGGTTGGTGGGGAACTGTTTGGTGTCCATCTACTAATTTCCAACTTCAAATTCCAATCTTAAAACTTGATTAAATCTTCAATATTTCCTATTTCCCCAGATTTAACTGATCCTTTGAGTTCCCAATATACCCCCAAATCCCAACAACAACAACAACAACAACAAAAATTCAAACAATATCCCACAACATAGCTTGGTGAAATGAGCATAGGGATTTTTAGATTTTCGATTGCTTGCCGTGAACGCGAACGAGTTATTGGTCCGATTTATTATACTGGAGACGGATCATCCGTCAAGATGGATCATCCTTCCAGACGAATCATCCGTCTATTATAAATAAGGGAAGAACTATGAGACGAACTATCGATGTGTCGAGTGGCTCGTCCCATCATGTTTATACCGGACGAGCCCTCTGGAAGGATTTCGGAGAAAGTACGACAAAAACGTGTAGTTTCCGCGGATAGTTCGTCTTCAGCCCGCATTTATACACAAAGACGGATCATCCGTCTTGACGAGTTATCCATGATGGTTCGTCTCACAAGACGGACTATCGCGATAGCTCGTGTGGATGGATGATCCGTCTGCTTGCCCGTATTTATACACAGACGGATTATCAAACGAGCTACCCTTCTTTGCCCAAGTTCGTCCCAGACGGATGATCCGTCTCTAGTATAAATATCATTTTCTCTTACTTTATATAGCCATTAACGTTAAATCCATGTTAAGCGACGAAAAAACGGTTTTCAGGTGCATCCCCTCCTTAAAATAGCCTATCCGTTAGTAGATACCTCCTGCTTTCAGTCGATCATTATTAAAATAGCCTATCGATTAGTAGATACCTCCTGCTTTCAGTCGATTATTATTTCGCAAGAATTTAGAACACATACTATCTGTCACACTCAATCCCATTACTTTTTTTATTAATCTATTGTTTTAACATTTTTTAAATTATTTTATCAGCGATTGAAACTATCAGTGGAGGTCATATTCTTCTACAAGGTGAAACTTGGGAGTACCAACACTGTAAGTTCCATTTCACTGGAGAAAAGACATTTTCGGGGTGTCCGAAAATGATCGGGCCGTGGTGTTACATGTATAATGGAGCTGTATGCTGTGCCAGAAAATGTGCAGGTAAATTACGCTTTCTTATAGATGACTTCTTTCTACAAAAATTATCAATCAGGTGGCCTTGTTCCGGAAGTTAATATCTTAGTTACCCCGTTATTTTATGTGTCCGTGTAGTACTTCCAGACCTTGCAAGTCAGATGAGATGGAATGCCTCTATGTGCCCGGGAGGGCTTCAGCTTAAAGCACGTGATGACATGTGCGATACACCGAAGCCAAACTGCCTGCAGGGGAACAATTTCTGTGAAACAAGTATGTTTAGTGATGTATGTGCACGTGGTTAAAACAAATCTGGTTATTGCATGATCAGCTGATTGTAAGTTGTGGGTCCTAATAAATTTCATTACATTTGTACATCTTTTCATCAGTATCTAAGAACGAATACTCAACTGACGAGAAATGCATTAACTCATTTGTTGGGAAACATCGTGTGATTTGTTAACGAACATTTTAATGTTTGACAAGCAAACAGTTCAAGTCGAACGGACGTCAAAGTGGTTCAGTTTCCGCAATTGCAAACCACACTAAAACCGAGCTGGTCAAATAAACATGCTTTTTGCAAACTTGATAGCAAGACTAAAAAGATCTGTCTTAGTCAAGATTATACTACTAGCGAGCGGAAATGGAGCCTAAGATTATACACACTACTCATTTCACGGACGAAAACAATCCCTTGACAGCCTGTCATACTTAAGTGCGCTATGTTTCAAACCCAGTCAGAAGAATCAGTTTCGTTACGTTGTAACGCTTACATTCACTGAGGTAATGGTAATCATTCTTAACTGATATGTTATTGACAATCCTTGAAATACGCCTAAGGAATGCCCACCTCCTTTGTAAAATCATTTCCTCTTGTGTTCAGGATGATTGACTTGGTATCTCCTCCTCCAGTATTAGAGGGTTATCTAATGGTCGTTCTTGTTTCCTTTCTGACGTTTCAGATGTCACGTGCCATGATGAGAAGTCCAATTCCTATTTTGAGGGAGCCACGTGGTCTGTCGGAGACTGCATCACGTGCACATGCAGCAAGGGATTAATTTCGTGTTCCCAAAAGTTGACTTTGATAACATCCGCTGACCAGCACATTGAACATTGCAGCCAACCAAACTGTAATGTGGTAGCTTTCTTGAACACGCACAAAGGGATTTGTAAAGGTATGTGGTAGAACCTTCGATAATAGAGGCTTTAAACTGAACTTATTCAAAGAAACGCTCGAGTAAAATTTTTTTGATTATGGAAACTGATTCTTAGATCAGATGAGTATTTTTGCGTTTGCCGTGTCTCCCCCTCAGATGACTTGATTTTCATCTCGTCGAAATCAGACTGACGTCGTTAATCGTTTGATAACCGCTGTAGGGTGATCTTGTACGACGTGATGTGTTTGTTTGATAAGGGCGAGCGGAAAATAATCGGTGGGCAATGACAGATGACAACCTACTCATTGAACCCAATCGGATCGAGCACTTACCAAGAGAAAATGGCGCTTACTCATAACCATGGTCTTTATATAACAAGAAGAATCACATTCTTGTAGCTTGCAGTTGGAAGAACCAAACTTTGCTTGATGGATACCGCTGGAAAGAAAATGGTGTCGATTTCTTCTGCTCCTCGAATAGAAGAGTGAGGCCTGGATGCTACTTGTATACTAACAAGATCAGCTGTACTGGAGCTTTCGAAGGTTTGGTCTTTTTTAATTAAGCCTGAAACGTCTTTCCAAGGTTGCTACATATTAAAACCCCGCAGGCTCTAGATCGGTCATTCGCGGTTCACATACCGCGTTTCCTATAGTATGGGCTCCAGGACAGAGTCCCTCTAACTTACCATAACAGTTCAAGTTATGAGCGGAATCTCTATTACACAGATTCAATATTTATGGGGTTTTATGTCTTTGTTGTTTTATGTGATAAACTACAAATTTTCGTTACAGATATTAATGCTCTATAATCAAATTTTCTCGAAAAATGTTTTAGCGAGTTAGGGAGATTTCCGGGATTTCGTTTCGGTATTTTAATGTATGCGCTATTGAAAAGCATTGTTATTGAAGAATTATCAGAGGATATTTCAGCTATTTTCTTATACCGTACCAAAGGAAGGCTTAACTTCTAAAGACGACCGCACCCTCGTTATTCAAAATGGCCTCTCCATCTTTTTCCGTTTTAGAAATTTATTGCAATTATAATTACATGTATGGACAACATTTCCGCGCTCTTTTGGCTTTTAGGAATCCAAGACTTAGGGCTGATTTCTGATGAAAAGTTGTTCCTCTGTGAGAGCGGAGACGAAATCAGATCACTGAATGACAGATGCAACAAAGTAAGCGAGTGTGATGATGCCTCTGATGAGAAAGACTGTGTTCAATGTAAGTGACGTCAGTTGTCAGCGGTACTAAACGCAGGCTTTTCAAAATGGCCGATCATCTTCAAGACGCAGGGCATATTTTCAGCAAAAAATAAAGTTTATTGTTTTGCCTCGTGTTTGGATGCCTTAAGTCTTTGTGCAATGACGACTACTGTTATTCAAAAATTTGATTTCATGAAGCTAGTGTACCCCTGTATACGAGCTAACTCCGACCAAACCTCGACGAAAAAACCACATGGTTGCCTACTTCATACTATTCCTTATCTGTTCTAGTCATGACAAATTTATGGCGCTTTTCCTGTATTTAAATACTTATTTAATTTTATGTGCGGGGACAGTTTTTAACTTAGCGAAGGGTAGTTTCAGCGGAAGAGAATGTAAGCCAAGTGTAATATTATTAAAGCTACCAACAGAAATATAATTAGAAAAACAATCAATTCTTTGATTGCACCTGACGTCACGGCGGCCATGTTGGTGGAAAGAACAATAGCGAAAAAGTCTTTTGGGAATTTGACTTTATTATTATGCAAACCTTGAGCTGCATTTTTCGCTATTGTTTTTCCACCAACATGGCCGTCTTATCACGTGAGCGCAATCAAAGAATGGCCAGTCGCCGCCATTTTTTTCTGCTTGTATTCTATTTTGCAGACTTCTGTCCATCTCACGTGAAATTCAACTTAAGTTGGAACAGGACTGCCGTGGATGTGGTTGTTCGTAGAAAATGCTCTGAAGTGGATGGAAAACTGGGTGGTGAGATATGTCTCTGTCGTAAACTTTGAAACCCAGAGTTTCCAGGAAATTTGGATATTCTTCCTTTGACTTTTCTGTTCTATATAATTTTATTTGTCTCTAGAGGTTTGGGTCAAGTCATCATTTGCGGTTTCTTGAACTGTGAGGAACCGCAGATATCCAAAGGTGGCGGATCCGAGATGTGGACATTATGAAGTAGTCTCCGACTTTATATGTCGTCATTAACTCTTTGGAAGAAATTTTGGAGACGCGTTTTTTAACATCCAAGTTATAGTGGGTTGCGGGGGGAGGGGATATGGTGGACTCTTCCCAACCCTGGGTTTCTGAAAACCAGAGAATTAACAAACAAAACACAAAAAAAGTCAACAACAAACCAACAACAATAATAAATAAATAAATGCCGCTAAAAACAGAAAATATGTCAAATTTAAATACAAAAGTAAATCCTAATAATGTATATTAGGCGTATGCACGCTGCGTCATCACCGCCATGTTGGTGTACCGCGAACAAAAGATTTCTCATTAGCTTGTTTTGTTATTGTCCACCAACACGGCTGCCAACCATTGTCATTCGAATCACTGGGGACTGCTTGCATACCCTCTGTTGAAACTTAAACTTAAACTTTCCTATCAACGGTTTTTAATAATAATAATAATAATAATAATAATAATAATAATAATAATAATAATAGTCCAACACACAGAGTGTTAAGCAGAGAAAAACATGTTTCTTTCTCTTTTATTTCCTGTCAGTATTCATTGTACTGGTTGTCATTTATTTTCAGGGGAATTCAGCAGCCGCTGTAAGTCAGCATCTGTCACCTACTGGCACCACAAGGAAAGTTGTGATTGTGAAATAGAGGCTCTTCTTCAACAATTCAGATCGAAGGTATGTGCTTATGTGAACGAGAAGACAAAAACAACATGTGCCGCGCTTCTTCTTGTCCCGTTTTCTCACCTCGTGCTACTTTAGAGTCACAAGAGATGACAGGCTGCAGCAGATACTGTGTTGTGGTCTATATTCTGACTCTTTCCCCGGGGATGACAACCTCGTTTCCAGGGCTTTTCCCGCCCGCCCTCCAGGATTTCAAACCCTCAGCGGCACCCCTACACCCAAAGGTGGGTCTAGTACCCACCCCGGGCTCTTTCCCCCTCCAAACCTAAACACTAAAACATCGCCGCCATTCCCTGATGAAAAAGACAAATTAAGCGATTCTCATAATTTTTTCTGGCACTTTTTTGCAATAACCTTTTTACTGTACGTCCCTTACGTCGATAACTGTTCTCTAATATCTTATCTTTTAGTTGTCTGCAGTCAATATATCAAACTTGGTGGAGGTTACTAGGGAACTGGCAAGCCAGGCTTTTAACTTTTCGAACAAGGAAGTGTTCTTTCGTTTTCTCAACGAGCTCTTTGAAGCTGGATTGCGTCAGCTTAGCCCAGTCACCCAGCAAAATGATATGGAAGCACTAAATTTCTCACGGGTAAGTTATCCTGATAAATCATTGGTAGACTTCCATCTTCAGCTTTTGTTTATCAAGATCGTGCTGACGAGATTGCCTGCGTGAATTGTTATGTTCCCGGATTCAAAACTCTTTTACGCATGCCTCGATAGACGTAACATGTTTCTGATGATTCTTCGTTTTTTCAGGTAATATTCTCTATAGCTGGTAATAATGACAACTTCAAGACCCTCTCAAATGCCGTCTGCCCACAGGAAGTGGTACGTAAAACACAACCTCGTTCCCAGGGTCTCTCCTCATCCCGCTCCAGGGGGCGGGAAGAGAAGAGACCCTGGGAACGAGGCTGCGTAAAACAATCAAGCAAACGAAGATAACACCACAAGAAATTTAGACAATAAGCCAAACTTTCAAAAACTTACAAATTACTCATGAGGGAAATACAACAGTAATTTAACAATTGTTCATGGGTCAGCGTGCGTTCATCGAGATATGAAGCACGCGGGAAGTTTGGAGAGCACGAAAGATGCGTTAGAATTAAATATTCTATTGTTTAAAGAGAATTCCCTCTGCTACGTCATCAGCGTGCACAATGGGAATGTGAAGCACGCTCACGCAAATTATGAATTTGACTACACGAATTTACCAGCTATGTTGTAATATTTACTATTCGATACCCAGTGCCATTGTTCTCTCTCTGCACCAAATCACTGATTGCAGTCTTTTAAAGATGCTAAAACAACTGTGTTAGGAAAACGGGGGCGGTCCTTTTTGTCAGCAGGGAAATTCTCAGGGGTAATATATACTAAACGTGCTAAAACAAACATGCTGCAATATTAAAAACAGGCTGCAATATTAAAAATATCGCAGTGTACTTGCTGCAATAGTTTTAATATTGCAGCCTGTTTGTTTTATGACGTTTAGTATATATGGCTCATTTAAAACGGCCTTGTTTTACGCCAAAAAAACGCCAATCTTTAAATACTCTAAGGACCCAGCGCCATTTCCTCCGACAGTTTTCAGCGGCCCAACTTCTTCCAAATTCTTCCAACTCGGTTGTCGTAACAGGCTTCCCATAAGCGCGCATCTGAAGCAAAATTAAACACCACGCATTACTCACTAATAAAAATGCCATGGCGCGATTCAATTAAATCATGTATTAAAAGCAGGGAAATTAAACGGCTTAATAAAACTTACCCTCGTTCTCCAAACCACCATCTTTAGGTAAATCTTCCCCAGTATTCCGAGTTCGGTTTTGTTGTGTTCTAAAAATCGTCTCTTCGTCCTCGTCTGATGTGAAGCCATTGTCGTACACTTCTTTCATGCCCATAACTGAAGGAAAAAGTTACTCTACACGTGCAAAAACCACGGTATATCTCGTTGTCTATTGTTTCCGCATGGTTCGCCGGAAAACAAAGAACAACAAAGATATCTATTCAAATTATCCTTAGTAGCAATTGTTCAGCAAACCCGCTAGTTGGAAAACAGCACATGCTCAAAAACAAACAACACAAACACAAATCATCTATAGTAAAAACTATGATTAGTGCGAAACGGACCGCATTTCTCACACTGCAAGTTTTTTGCAGTAGTTCAGAGACCTGCTTGCTGAAAAATGTTGAAAACAACAACACATACACGAAACGCAATCAGATGTTCAAACGCTATCGCTTCTATTGAGATGCAAGGCGTCTCAGTCACCAATTCCCAGTTGAGCTAATCAACAAGTGCTAATTATATTCTTATGTTCGTTCAGGAACAAAGCGGAAGGGGCGCCTGCAATCAGTGATTTAGTGCAGAGAGAGAACAATGGCACTGGGTATTGAATAGTAAATATGTTAGATAGTTACTTCGGCCGACAGCAATATGTGATACTGATTGCAGTTAGCTAATATATCACATACTGCTGCCGGCCTCAGTAACTATCTAATATATAATGTTTAATGAGTGACTTCATATCTGAAGTTTAACGTCCGATTTTCTGTAGCTATGTGAAAATAACCCAAAATCTCAATATTAGTGCAAGAATAGAAAGATGTGCCTTAAAGCCCAGTCGCAATTCGTGTTTTATCAAGTCCTAAAACAATCGGCCGTACCTCGTGTTTTGAACTCTATAAAACACTCCTACTCATTTATTAAACATTATATTAAGTAACCATTACTCTATCTCTAACCCAGTTTGACACTTGGTGCATCGATTTTCCATGTTTCTCAGAGTGTCAACCAGCGTCGTTCACTGCAAATCAATGTCAAAAAGTTTTCCTGCCAAGCTCGAGCTCCAAACGTGACGCTACTAACTTATCAGTTTTGTCGTGTACCTCAGTGAGTATATTCAAGTATTGAGAGTAACATAATCCATGTTTACCTACAAATTAACTCTGGTAGCAGAGGATACAGGAAACGCATGTTTGCCTTTTGGAGGGAGGTTGGAGAGTTTGAGATTAGTGAGCAGAGACTAGCTGATCAAGCAAGAGCTATAAAGGAGGGAAAGTAACGTTGAAGGACGCTTCTTGGTTTCCCTAGACAGTTGGTTGCTTCCCGGAGCCAATGAAAACCAGATTTGATTTGAGATTATTAGCAGTAATAATAATAATAATAATAATAATAATAATAATAATAATAATAAAAGATGGTAAGCGAGTGTGGCGATAAGGAGTTGTTTAGTAAAGCAGCTATGAGGGATGGCGGTGGATGAAAAGACTGAAGAATAAGATAAGAATTTTTTGTGCTATTTTCTTTCCATAGCCTCTTTGTAATGCAGGTTGCAGAGCCACATCATCAAATAGTACGTCCACTTCAGGGTCCACCTGGATTAACTGTGTTCTGGATGCGTCCAGTTGTGATATTGAAGATTGACCCCAGTCAGCTCTCCTCTGGAAATGAAGTCCCCTCCTTATCTGATTTTCCTTTGGAGAACAGTACTCACGTGGTAAGTTAAACAGATTTGGGAAGGCTTTCAGGTCTTTCAGACAAGGAAAACGAATAATTTCGAGCCTGCTTGTTTTTTCAATTCTAGGCCAGTCTCACCAAAAATCCTAACTTTATTTACCATGTGAAGTTTGCGGTAAAATTTTGTCTTTTTCTCAGTCAGGCTGGCTAAACCAAACAGAATAAATGTACCAGACATTATTTTTGTCTTACCAGGCTTTCATGTTAAGCTTAAAGAGTACCTCTGAAGGACGTATCAACAGTATTGGCCTGCTTGTCTTATAATTATTGATTTTTCTGTTCTTCCAGGAAAACAACAGCGATGTTTTCAGTGTGCATCATCCTCAACAAGCAAATTGCTCATGGTTGCAATATGAAGTGAGTCATTTAAAATTGGAAGCCGTAATACTAATCCCAAAAAAATAGTATGCCGTTATCGTGCTTCCGAGGGTCTGACATCCAGATATGATATTTACTGCCTGTTAGGGTGGGTGGGCAGTAAGAAAAGGACGGACAGAGCATCAGACGAAACTCAAGGGGAAGTAGAAGAGGGCACTTACTCCTTAGGTAATTGTGTCTCTTATCACCGCCCGCTAATTTACGGTATTAGCGGTCATTCAAGTATTTTTTTTTTATTTTCTGGTGGTTAAAAATTATCTATTGAGAATTGTGCAATCTTGAATTGCCAAAAGAGAGAAAAATAAAGTATGGGGAATGAAGCAAGCACAAGAATGAAGAAAGTACATCTTTTAACTGAAAAACTTTTTCTTGATTTATAACTGTTTCCGAAAGAATAGGTCAGATTGCTGAGGAGCCGGTAACACCCCTTCTCCCTCGTCCCTCTGGTTAAGTTACTATGACTTTATTATTATCATCATCATCATCATCATCATCATTATCATTATTATTATTATTATTATTATTATTTATTTATTTATTTATTTATTTATTTATTTATTCAGGAAAATGGAACTTTAAAAATCAGAGATCAGGAAATAAAAGACGATGCGGAAGAACGAACATCTTTTATTCAAGGTTACCTGGAGTTGGCTCTCAGTAGCATTTCTGTCGTTGCTGCTACCATTTCCTTGATCATTCTTTCGTGTTTGAGGTATGTCATGCCCCGAAAACTCTCTGATAGCTGATTAAAGGAACAGTGTCACGAATCTCGCGCACATCCAGTAGCGATGCTGCAACTTGAAAAAGCTGGCTGGCTAGTTTTCTCAAGTTTCGTCGCCGATATATATCTTCGATTATCAACGCTATCTATATGGCAGGGAAAATATAAACAAAAATCTCCAAAAGAGAAATAGAGCTAAGGCTTCAATGCGTGCTATAAGAAATACTGGCCGAAATCAATCCTTGAAGATGGTGGCGAAAAAATCTGTTTCTCTCTCGACAGCATCATCGCGCATGCTCGGCCGTGGCACTGCTCTTTTAAACGACTTTAACTCATTATTGGCGGCCATTTTTTACGTGTTTTTCTGTAATTTTCGAGGGTTTGAAGTCAAGTCGATCTGGTTATTCCATATAAGGGGTTACCACGGAGATTTCGCTGGTCCACAACATCGAAGACTCTATCTTTCATGTCACGCTTGTCACGCTAGCTGTCGTTTGTTTGTAAACGATCAGTCTGCTACAACTCGGTAGGTATTTGATTTATAAGTGTGTTTTTCGAGCCATTTTCCACCTCAGGAAGCCCACTGCCTGGCATCATAAAGCTGGGTTGGTAGGTAGAGGCAATCCTCTGGAAGAAGACAGAGGTGAGAAGCAATTTCACACCAAGTGAGCCGCCGAAAGGTCTCGATCGAGTCATGGTGATTCACAAAGTGAAGTTGTGGTCCTAGCCGATCTGTGAGTAGATTCCGGGACCTTGCATGGCAATTTTGACGAGTTTTGATGCAATCGCTGCAATATTTTGCCAGCAGGACCGGGTGGCTCGACACGGTTCTAAAACATTTGGCGGACTATCTAAGAATATCCCATAATTCCTTTGGGTCACAAAGCGAACATGTCAGACCAGTGAGAGCAACTGAAATCAACTGAATAGCGTTACCTAGGTCGGGCTAAGGAAGTGAGCGGGCAAATTGGAACAGATTGCAAGAAGTTGAGTCGAAGTTTACTGCCAATGTGGACTTTGGGCTTGAAGAAGGTTTTTTTGTCTTCAAAACTTCAAAACAAAGTTGCTTATTTTTGGTGATCTAGAGCGTTTTTTTGGTTTTGCAACAGAATAAACAGTCATATTCAAGGAAAATCGGGACTTTCAGTAGGTTTACGGGGTGATAAAGTCTCAGAAACTCAGTATTTGGCAATAATAATCGCTCACTTCAAACATAGTCCGGGATTTGGAAACGTTGCAGGTTTTCAAAGCACCAGTCTTCAGTGACCGAAAATTGCAGAACCCCTTCGTGAACGAGTTAAGTTTAACTAAACGACTAATTGCACAGCTAAACAACGAACTGGTTTCAAATGATGTGACTGTACATGCAGTGCAAACGGTTAGAACTGAATAACTAACGCATTGACGGACTGATAACAGACTGAACCTTGGGCAGAGGGAACTGCTTACAGACTGACTGAAATACTGATGACTAAAGCCGCGGCTACACGTGCGATTTTTTGCTCGCGCCGGTGATGCGATTTTTTTCAAATTTTGTCGCGTCGCCAGCGCGCGATGAAAATCGAAAGTGTAGCCACCCTCGCACAGGTAATGCGACAGCTGAAAAAAATCGCAAGAAAAAAGTCGCCAGAGTTGAAACTTTCGCGACAAAATCGCACAGATTGTTGGCCGTGTAGCGCGCGCCCTTCAATTTGTCACTCGTGTAGCCACCCTGGCGTGCTGGCGACGCGACAGAATTTGAAAAAAATCGCATCACCGGCGCGAGCAAAAAATCGCTCGTGTAGCCGCGGCTTAACAGACTAGCAGTTTTGGGGTAGACTAACGAAATGAATGACCGACTGACAAACACTAGACAGACAGAAAGTCACTTAGAGCTAACTGACTGATTAGCAGATCAGCCGAATGATTGACAGAATTAGAGGTTGACAGGGGGAATGACTGAGGCTAGACCAGACAGACAAACAGGTGGACAGACGGACCTTCTGTTGATTAGCTGAATGATCGTGACAGACACTGACACTGACTAACTGGCTGACTTACGGTCAGATTCACTGTACTGTCTACCTATGGACTTTGGGAAACATAAATTTAGAGCGTGACCATTGTAAAACAAAAGACCAATGATTTGTAGTATTGCATGTATAAGGAAACTATCAGCGGATTAAATCATGGATGGTTGAGTTGATTGGCAGTCAAATTTACAGACAACAAAGATTTTTTGATTATGTTACTTTGTATTTCATTGATGGATTGATTAATTAATTGACTAATTGGTTGACTCATTGATTGATTGATTGATTGATTGATTGATTGATTGATTGATTGATTGAATGATGGGTCAGTTGACTGTTTGGTTGTTTCATGTCTGCGGCTGTTTCAGAATGAGGAATTCAGAGAGGATATTTGTGCATAAGAATCTTTTGGTTTCCTTGTGCTTGGTTTATATTGTGATGATCTTCGACACGTTTGTCTTCACGAACCGGAAACAAACACCAGTAAGTTCAAATACTCTTTGTTGGTTCCCTCAATAAGTAAGTTGTTCTTCCTTCGGTTATTCCGTGAAATAAAACTCGCTTTGAGGAGAGCTTCAATAAAATATCGAACATTTTTTGTGTAAATGAAATGTTAAATAAATCATAAATGAACTGCGGAAATGAAATCAAATGAAGAATGATCCTCGCAGTTGTGGACGCAATTTATGCAAGTGCGAAAAGAAGCCTGAAAAAAATTCACGACTTCAACGGGGTTTGAACCCGTAACCTCGCAATACCGGTGCGATGTTCTAACCAACTGAGCTACGAAGCCACTGACGTTATGTATTTGTGAATGATCAAAATGTCTTCATTGCCACTTTTTGAACGTTGCTGCTTAGGATTTTTCTGTCTTAAATCAGTGTCTTGTTCCTTAGTTTTAAGTTCTTAGACTCTTCTTAATAACCAGGTAAAATTCCAAAAACAATCAAATTCGTCATTAATTTACCCACACTACTATTTTAGATGTCTGTTGTTTTTCCATGTTCTAAGTGTCGCTCTTACAATCTGACTTGTTGCTACTGATTACACTCTTTTTTTTTTCTAATTATATTTCAATTAAAAATTATTATATTTGATATGTTAGCTTTCGTATTTCTTATTAGGCTGACCTTTGCATGGGACCTGTGTCCTGTTGGTCAGACCCTCAACCAAGTTGCTGTTTTATTTCGTCTTATATTCTGTTTTCTTGTTCATGTATCTTGTCACTATTATGTTTTAAGTTTAATTTTTAATCTTGCATCACTGTAACAGCTCTTTTGGTTGTAAAGTTAATAAATAAATAAATAAATAAATAAATAAATAAAGTGGATGCGCCGTAGAGCGTGGGAACAGGTGGTCATTTCCTCACATCATAAAAAAACCCAGGCTGGTTGGAAAAGAAAAGCCTGAAATCAAGACTGATGAATGAATATTCTTTATTACAGAAATTGTGCTCAGCTATGGCGGTCATCCAACACGTGACACATGTCGCCATCTTCTCTTGGATGTTGGTGGAAGGAATTCATCTTTACATAAAACTTGTCAAAGTGTTTTCAGTCAGCAAACTTTACGTCACTTACATTATCATTGGATGGGGTAAGATCAACGGTGTAGGTTTCACAAAATTAAATTACTCTTTTTGGGACATGCTTATCATGGTCGAATTCCAAACCTATAGTCTATAGTATGTTTAATACCAGAGAGCAAGAAGATTATTGTGCTCTTCTGCAAGAAGTTTCCAGTTTATTCACATTACAGTCGTGGGCACCTTATATCGATCTTTCCCGCCTGAAAATAGGGAGAGAAAAAGCAAAAGTATCAGAGGACAAATTCAGCCTTAAATTGCAAATGGCGTGGATATAGTGACAAAATGAGCTGCAGTAAATACTCGCTAAGGAGCTGGCGCTTTAGCAATTCTCTAGTCCTGCAGACGTCCAAAGGTTTTCTTAGGTTTGAGGAAAATCGAATTTCGGCTCACATGTCAGAGTGTTAATCCCAGGTGAGTTTCAAAGTTACTTTGTTGTATTAATTTAAAATTTATGAGAAGCTTTTCGCTTTTTTTCTACCTTGTTTTGTCTTATTTTTTCAGGCCTCCCATTGGTTATCGTGGGGTTGATCGCAGCAATCAGGCCACAGACGTATGACATGAGCAAGACATACTACAAAGACGTCATGTGCGGATCACTGAAGTTTTCCGCAGAAATCATACGCGACAGGTTCGTTGCTTGTCCCCATCTCCAGCTCAGCGCGACTTTGCTCTTATCGCTGCTGGTTTTGCAGCACCCTTTTTACTGATCCCTTGTCTTCTTTGGCTCTTCTCCGAATAAAAGTAACATTTTACATCCCCTCTCGAGCTCTGTTCTTAAACATTTGTACATAAACTATTTCGCTTATAAATACTTTGTCTAAATAATTATGACTGCTTATTAGGTGTTGGCTCCACGATGGAGAGTGGCTGTACAAAGGACCAATCCTCGCAATCCTTTTGGTAATTAAGCAGCTACTGTAATTTTTTTTTAGCTTCTGTTAGCTCCTACAGTAAGAGATTTGGTGGGTGGCTTCGTATAATATATCTGTAATGTAAGCAATGAACCGAAGACATCAATTGAGTCACTACTAACACATTCAACAGTTGAAAAAAGTTACCAGTTCCAATAATTTGTGATGTCGTTACTATTTAGTAATAGTTACAAATCACGTTTTTTACTGATTGCACATTATTTACAGTACACTAAGAGCATGCCGCCTTTAACGGCATGTGCATTAGGAGAACAAGCTTTATTATAGACTGGAACTCATGGAATTCCGTCCTCTTAGGTCAATGTTGCAATCTTCATGGTTCTTTTAAGAGTGATATTTACCAAGATATCGATAAAGTATCAGACTGACAAAGTACAAATCGCCAAGTAAGTGCCGTTCAATGTTACGTGGCTTTGCGAACAAGAAATCATTTAACTATTTCTTAAGAGTACATGGGCATTATCAGGATGAATAATTATAAACTTAAAACTGGAAATGTGGGTGATCATGGCCGGCATTATTTTTATCAACAACACCATCATTATCATTATCGTCACCGTCCAAAGCTGTACTATCGTCGTTATCGCCTTCAGCATAAACAGCAGCAACAAAAGTGACAACGAGAGGCTGACAAACGACAAGCGCTTGAACAACCACAACTACAATTACGTCAATAGCAAAACAGGAAAAGCGTGTATATACATAGGCACAAACCTTAAGTTAACTCTGACCATCACGATTGTCTTTTGCTTTTGATTAGAGAAGTTCAACGAACGATTTTCTTAACACTCAACCCCCCCCCCCCCCATCCCCCGCGTCTTTGCACTGAGTAGCACTGAGTAGCACATCTTTTTGTTTCCCAGGAGGGGACTGAAGAGTGTCGCTGCCCTTCTACCGCTGCTGGGGGTCACATGGTTACTGGGGTTTGTCGCTCAGCTGAATGAGGTCCTGCTATATCTGTTCATCATCCTGAACTCAACACAGGTAAACACACCAACAGAAACAAGGAGAAACACAGCTAAAATGTAAGCACAATGTATATAAAACGAAGTTGTTCTACCCACCGTACTACAAGGACCTCGGAGGAGGGGGGAGGGGGGAAGGGGTGTTAGTAGGGCTATAACCCTGCCACTTTTTTCATTTTTTTCTTGGAATGATTTTTCAGGGCTGGATCACTAAACCTTTACTACTCGGCAGGGACAGTTTGTAGCATCTCACGTTGATTTGAGGTTCGCTCAGAAAATGTATCTGAGCAAACTTAGGAAAAACAAGTCATTATATCAGATAGAAGTTATCTTAACGTGCCCCGGTCTGTAAATGTTATCTATCCCGGGGAATTATCTCACAGCTGATTAGCAGATTTGTAGTTCAGTGTTGGAAAATTGCAATGAGATATGATTTATGATGCATTTGAAAAACAATAAAGGACTGAAAAAAAAAAATCCCACACTGATTCTTTTCTAGACGTACACAAACAGAAATTGCTACCATATTTTTCATTCCTGTGCGGTTTACGCCAACAAGTCTACGATCTCTTCAAGGTTAAAGAAGGAACATTTCCAGACTATGAGACTCCGCATAAACAAACATTTCTTTTCATTAAGGGCGCGTTTAACTGTTTCTTTGCTTAGATGATACATGAAATTTTAAGTTTGATTGGAAAATTTGCTCAAAAACGTCCAAAGAAATAGTGTTGCGCTAAGCACGGCTCACATTGCTCGTGCCCCTCTGGACTCTTGCTTTCATACTTAAACTGGTACACTTATACGTAAACTGGTACTAGTGCTATAGCCTATAAATCTAAAAGCTGCATGGTAGTCTGGTGTTCTCACGTGACCTTCCTTATCGCCTACAGGGTCTCCTGTTCTGCATATTTCATAGCTTCCTGGATGACCAGGTAATTTGCTTCAATAATGATAGGCCTTTATATTTGTTATGGTGTGTCATGCCATGTCACGTTATGTCATATGTAATAATATATAATGACCTCTAGACGATGTAGGGCGGTCTTGGAAGCTGCAATATCATCTACAAGCGTAAATTACTCTTCCCTCTGGGTTTAGACTTCCTCTTCTGCTGGTTTTTTTTTTCATAGAACATACTAAAAATGTTTATGGTGTACTAACTGGGTTCGGTCTGGTCACACCCTGTATAAGGTTCGTTTTTACATTCTTGAACCAGAAACAATCTCTTTGATAATCTTTTGTCTGTTCTGTTTTAACTCAGATCAGGGAAAGTTTGGTCAAGTCGTTAAGAAGATCGAGGATGTCGCAGTTGCTACGAGATAAAACACCCTGGATTGCATCAGCAACAACACAGTTATCTCCCAGCGGTAACGTCAGCTTCACTGATCTTAATAGAGGAAAAATTAAAACTTTACTTTAAACTCACCATTATCAGAAGATGTTAACGTGCGATCCAACTACATGTAACTGAAACCAAAACTTTGTGATTGAAATCAGCCCGATAAACGCACTGATTCGTTTTTCTGGCCAAATTTCCTGATTGCGGCTGAACTGTTCTTAGTTGGCAGTCCTCTATTCCATTTACGTTCTAATTCGCTGCGCTCAAACGAACGTAAATTATTTTCTCCTTTAATACTATAGAAACACAACACCAAAGGAATGATGGTTGGATGCTCAGGCAATCCAACCCATTTACTAACACATCAAACTGAGCATCCCTTTGACTAACCCTAAAATGTAAAAACCTATTTTCTCTGATCTTTGTTCGTTCATTTTATATTTCATTCTAGGCTCCGAGAGCGGGAAACAACAAGTTAAACAGCGAGAAACTATTGAAGCATCTACAATCAAGCAATTTGAAACTAAGCTGTAAAATAGCGGACAAGACAAAAAATACTAAACCTAGTCTTCTTCACCATATATAGAATTCGGAGAAGCAATCAGTGTTTTCGCTGCAGGCCAGGCCCACTTTGGCCTTGAGCCAATTAGTTCCCCTAAAATGAGGTTGTGCTTTTTCATGTGAACCACGTCTAGTCTCTACTGACCTCGAACGCGCAGCATTGCATAATTTAAGGCAAGAGTTTAAATCGGTTACCAAGCAATAGAAATGAACTGCTGCAGTCGGGAAACTTGATTTTCTTGGAGGGCTTTAAGCTGTGGTATGGAGATTCAATATGTCAGAGACTGAGAACAAAGGCAATGTTGCTGTTTGTGTTTTTCTTGGTTAGTAATTCTTCCCATCGTATCTGAACGCCTCCGTACGAAACAGAATAAGTAGAAGATATCACGAAATAATGTTAATATAATTATTCTGAGTAATATTATGAGCATTTAGTCAGTGTAGCATAGACGGCGAATTTTCTTCTCTCACCCAAAGTAAGTTAGCGAAAACCAGTGGGTTTCTCAAGATGACAGGTCAAATGTTTGGATCTGGATCGACGGTCGTCTCTAGAGATAGCCTTCATTAGGGAGGTCACTTCAAGCAATTTCCTTGTTGTTAAAGAGAACCTCCACTCTTATAACAAATTGACGCTAAATTGTCGGCAATAATTACTAGATTTCAAACTTTGTTTTAAAATGTGGATATAACATTTAAGTAGACAAAAAAACATGGATATTATCATCGCCTATTTTCCCTTTTGAATTTCCCAGGCGTGGCCATTTTGGATTTGATGACGTGTAATGGTAGCCCTATTGTTTAACATAAATGATTTTTTTTCTTAATTTGCTTCCTGACAATAGCTGCAAACAATTACACGTCATCGAATCCAAAATGGCCTCTCCCTGGAAATTTGAAAGCAAAAATAGGCGATAATGACATCGAATTTTTGAACACTTAAATGTTATATTCCACGTTTCAAAACAAAATATGGAAGCTGGTAATTATTTCCAAAAATTTAGTGTGATTTTTTGTAGGAGTGGTGGTTCCCTTTAATAGACTCAAGCTCCAGTTGCCACGGAACAAACTGCTGTCTGTTATCTGCTATAATAGTAATAAAGTTGAAAAATATGTAAAATAGAAAAAAGCATTGCATCTATATGCCAATACACTGTTGTGTAAGTAGTCAGGCAAGAAGTCTTTCCGCCAAGATGCATACAGTGAGCAAAGATGGCCAAGTGTTTACTCAGTTGCACACATTAACTTAGATTCGGCCGAGTTTCTTCGATTTCTCTTTTCATTCTTTTGTATTCAGTATCCTCTCACAAAAATGTGTCTCCGTTTCAAAAAGGTAAGTATAGCAGAGAGCCAGTCCACTCTTTCATGAATTTCAGTAACAGCTGTAGTCATATCTGATCTCATGTCGTTATATGCAATGCTTTCGAGTGGAATACCATGGAATATCCCACGAGTGAATTGTATTTTTTCCTGGGTAGGTTAAAAGTGGGATAATCCATGGTTTACCAGTCAAGGAGTCTTCTTTTGATCAGACACCTTCTTTCTCAGGCTCAGTGGTTCAATACAACGGTTGTGAGCATGGCGTGAGAAGGGAAAGAGGCAAGAATTGGCTGTTTTCACGAAGACCATGTTATTGCTCCAAAACAATAAAACTAGACAGTTTCAATCCTAGAGTTATCGCCGTGAAAAAACACCTGTAGGTACCATGAGAACGAGGCTAGTTAAAGTTCGCACGTGGGCTACCTTCCCCGGTCGTGCAAAAATGTAACAAAAAAATGTGCATTTGTATAAGACGTCCTTCTTTTTTCCTCCCTGCGACGCAAAAAATTTCACAGATACTACAAACAAACAAACAACAAAAACGAATATTTTCTCCACGTAACAGTTGGTGGGGGAGGGGGGTGGCTAAATGAAGTCATATTAAAAGGCGATTGAAAGCCATTCTAAGAAAAAAGAACACGAACCGTCGTTTATTCAAAATTCCAGTAAACAACAGGAATTGGACCTTTGAGAGAAGTGTCATAACACCAGCTCTTTCCTACATTCACACAAAGACGTGGATAATCGTTTTTTTTTTTTTTTCTTTTTTCAAAAATCCACAAGGAGAGCCGTCAGCGTGACATCACTTTTCGATACCCTATTTCAGACCTATAGGCCATTTCGGAAAATACCATAATACTCTTTGTTTGTCCTCCCAAATTTTGCATAAGCATTGTTTTTGTTTTCTCTTCAGGGGACCATTGTAAGTTCTAAGAGAAACTGGAAACAATGCTTATGCAAAATTTGGGAGGACAAACAAAGAGTATTATTGTATTTTCCGAAATGGCCTATTTCACGTGCATGGTTGGCATAAACATAATTAAAACATTTGAGAAGAGCTTTTGTTGATGGTCTTATCATATCGACGAACTATAAAGAAGTAGCTTCTTCAAAAAACAATTCAAGACTAGAGTGCACAAACCATACCCCATTTCAGACCAAAATGGTCAAAATCTATACCCGATTTCTGACCAAAACGGCTAAAAAACCATACCCTTTGGAGCCGCACATACCTATATAGCCCATATAAGGGAGTACCCACCGTGGGGTGGTGGGGGTGGGGGCATCACTGCCTCCGTGACACTGTTACTTGTCACATAACCACTACATAAACCATGTTTATCGTTACCATACTGAATGCTAACAACTATCTTTTTTTTCCTCCGGTGAAGTTCTTGTCTTTATCCCTGCAAATGAATGAATGAATGAATGAATGAATGAATGAATTTGACTTTGCTTCGCAAAGTCACCAGTGTATCTTTTCGTCATGTCCTTGATCACCGGATTGCGCAAGCGCAGGTTTTGGGCCCCTGCCAAAATGGCACGTGACAAGCTCCTGACCTTTTGGTTCCAGCTGATGTTCGCCATCATCCTCACAGCAGACAGGTGGGTTTTGCGGGTTCTTTTGACGTTTTCCCCCTTTATTTCGGTTGAAACTAGATTTGAGGTAAAGCAGAACAATGGCGAGGCTGCTTACAGTCTGCGGACGTTGTTACCAGCCAGCTCGGTGGAAGAATATAATTGACGTGTAGAAACTTCAGCTTTCAGTTTAGCGTAAGCTTAAGCTCTTGTAATTAAGCTTAAGTTTATGTACCTTAGGCCTTTTAGTGTCGTACTCTACGAAATAATGAAGTGTCACGGGCCCTGAATCAAGTAGAAAAATGAGGGGGATTCCCTGGTTTTTGATTCGGCAGATATTTTTGCAGCTTCATGCATGTTTAATTTTGAGGTTGAAAATCTAAAAGATGTGTGACATAGGCCTCCTTTACATGGAGGGAGGAAGATCCTAGCACTAGGAGGATCCTAGAAGGTGGATCATCCAGGCGCCATGTTTTCTGCATTCAGTTTACATGCAAAGGGTTGTACTTGTCCCTAGCGCTAGGATCTTCCTAGTCCTAGGATCATCCTACCTCAGAGGTAGAAAGATCCTAGCATTAGGAAGATCCTAGCACCATGTAAAGAGACCCTGCCAGGATAAATTCTGACAAGCAACATGGCCCAAAAAGTAGCGACAGCACAGAAAATGAAATCATGACAGGTGACATCATTCCTGGCAAAATTCCGACAGAGGCATCAAGGCCGAGAATTAGCAATTTAAACATCGACACGGGAGATTTTAAAATTCAGACAAGTAGCACGGGACCCTCCCCTGGCAGGGCCTCTGTAAACTGCTTACGCAAGGAAGATCCTAGTACCAGGGACAAAAACAACGAACCAAACAAACATGGAGGCGGGCTGACAATCAGCGGCTTAAGGAAGACAATTTTGTCGAAATTTCCAACTGAAATTTCTGTCTGTAAACCAAACGAAAAGTTGGTTCACCCTCTAGGATCTTCCTAGTGCTAGGATCTTCCTGCCTCCATGTAAACAGGCCCATATTCTTACATATCTACAAACTGCAGACTGAATCCTGACCTTGCAATAACTATACCTATTTGTTACGCTAATTTGGGGGTAATAAAAGCTTGATCTGACCTATTTAAGATGGGTGTCAAATGCTTTAATTTACACATTAATTTTTAGCCATGTCACAGATATATCTGATTTTATTAAATTCTCAACCATGGATAATGCAATTCTAGCTTTCTCATTGGTTCACTGGATCTTGCTTACTGGTCAGCCATTCCAACTGCGTTTGACCTTTGGAAATGAATGTGGCAAATGTTGCTCAGCATAAAGTTTTTCACGGGAAGCCAAGTTTTGTAGACAAAAAAATGGATGAAAACAAACAGATTTAAATAAAATTTAGCGAAACCGAAGGTTGAGAATTTAATAAAACAGTTATTCCATTTGCCCTTGTTGGAAATGAGATTCACTTGGTAATAGCCAACTCAGCGCTACGCACCTCATTGGCTTTTTACCATCTCGTATCCAATGCAGGCTCATGGAATAATTGTTAAAAATAACCCACTCGTTAATTTTTGCATGATTTTATTGGCTATTTTGGATTTGGAAATTGCAGGACGGGTGTCAAGCAGTATACTGACCCCATCTTTGTCGATATTTGCCCTCCGATTTTTCAGTTGCCAGTCTTTTTAAAGCTTCTTGAATTTCAAATGAAGAATCCAGTCGCAGTTTAAATAAAATAAACTCAACCAATCAATGCAGTTGTTTATGTTATTCGCAGTCCTTATCAGATCACCTTTTTTAACATTTTCAACTTTCAAGTGTGTGTACATGATGTGAAAATTAATTAGTTTTGTAGTTGCCCTTGAATTGCATTTTTTCGTACAATCTATCAGCTGCAGACATTATCCTCCCATATACAAGCCACTGAAAGGGTTTTATTTACTTAATAACCCCTCCCCTAACCCCTTTGTTGCAATCAGGTGCCAACGAGGACCGTTGGAAGTTCTCATGTGGGGGAAGGTCTCAAAAGCATAAATTTAAAAGGAACTTGTGGATCCACAAATTGTAAAGTGTATTAATAATAAAATTTCCAAAGGTGTTTGGGGAGAGAGAATATTTAAAATAAAATATACCTCTGTGATCGAACATTTCCTGGATCCTTCATAGGCTGTTCATAGAATTTGATGCTTTGTTTTACTTTTTTTATTTTTGTGGTTTCTTGGGTTAATTTCCCTCTGTACATTTGGTTCAGTAAACTGAAACAGTTTCTGTTGGAACATATTTTTCATTCCCAGGTTTATTCCACTGTTACTTTGCAACCATGCCAGTTGCCTTGTCCTTGCGACAGATGCTGACTGTGGAGCCAGTGTTATTCTTCTATGCTTATGGATTTTTCATGAGTGTTCCTATCTCCCAGCAGTATGTGTACTACAGACTAAGTGAGGCAAAAGGTTTTCCATATCATTTTCAACAACAAAACTCAGGATGTGGTTCACAGTCGCTGAATAAATCAATGGAGAAGCGTGAAAAAGAGGTAAGTGGTGCTTATTTATTTTCAAATCAAAATTTTAAGGCATTACATTTTGGCAATTTTTGTTACCTTTAAATGCATCAGTTTATCATTTAGCAGTTTGGACAGGAAATGATTTGAATATGGAGTCATGTTTTATTTTTCAAAGAAATAAATACAATTCAGCTTATTGTTGGAACAGATGTGTTTTAATTCAAATCTATTAAATATCACTGTCCATCAATTTAATTTGTTTAACATAACTCTTTGTATCCATACAGGTACAGTCATATGCCTCCTATGTTCAGTTGGGTATCGTCATGTTTTCTGCCCTTCCTTCAATTGTTATAACATTGTTCATGGGAGGCTGGTCAGATAAGGTTGGCCGACGCCCTGCATTGATTGTACCGGTTCTTGGCAGTGCACTGGAAGCTGGTGTCATAATTCTTGTGATGTATGCCAAGTGGCCTATTTACTGTCTGTTTATTGGTGCTTTTATTCATGGACTCTGTGGCTACTATACCACTATAATCTTAGCTTGCTTGTCTTACATTGCGGACACAACAGAGCAATCATCCATTGCCCTCAGACTAGGTAAGGTTAGTTTACAGGAAAAAAAACTATCTATGGAAAACAACTTTATATCACTGAAACAGGTCTTTACTGCCACTGTGATCTTTTAACCCTTTACGTCCTTTACTTTGTGAATACCTGGTGAAATTTTTTTGGTGAATTTTTTGAATTTTTGCAAGCAAAATTGTCAAGATTGTAAAGATCTTCTAAATGAAATCATAAAATGCTGACCCCCTCCTATCTATGATATAGTTGACTGCCCCTACAATTTTTAATTTCTTTTCCCAAAATAAATTAGTCATGTACATGTAAGACAATATTATATATCATGTTAATCTGTGCACCAAAAGCTGCAAAATAAGCCATAGTTTTATGGTGTACCTAATATATCAAAACAATAGCATGTATGTACCGGTATTCAGAGTGGTTCGTTTTTGCACTTTGAACTCACTTCTCTTCAACACTTGAACTCACTTTCTCTCAATAGCTTTCCAATCATGGTGTGTCACACACAGGTATAGAGTTGACTATTCACAAATATGACAAAAAAAATGCTGTTCACCTTAGGGTGTAATTCATTGATATACCTGTGAGGGTAAGACATTAATAATTATTGTCTTATCCTCACAGATATCTCAGTGAATAGGCCATTTCCGAATTACCTTTGGCCTCTTTTGGTGCTCAGCCATTCTTATGAAAATATGTTTAATTTGCATGTGATTGAAAACTAATTTTCATATGAAAAGATGAGCACCAGGACTCGCTTTGAAAAAGCTCTAGGCCAAAGATAATTCGGAAATGGCCTATTAAGCCCTATATGAATTATTAAATAAATTAGTAAATTATTAATTGAATTAATTAATTATTAAATTATTAAATGAATTATTTGTTTAATATAAAACAGTCACTGAAACAATGTCAGTAGCCTCAACTTGCAGCAAATTTCAGATGGTGGTGAGCCAGTGAGCAATGGCTCACAGTTCCAAGGAAAATTGTAGTGATGGGAAAGAGTTGAGAACTTACTACAGTGCTCAGTATTTCTTCTCAGTGGCAAGTTGCATTTCCTTTGCTTCTCAAAATCAGCCAAGCTAAGGCTGGAACAGGAACATGGTAAACATTGAGCTGAGTTTATTTCTTGACTTCCACTGCCCAGGGTTTCTACCCACCTCTGCCATTAAGAAATTGGAAAGGGCTGCCAAAAAAATTTCAATGTCCCTGCCAGGCCAGTACCAGCCTATTTTAAATCCTTGGTATACCCTCTATATTTTTACAATCAATGAAACCCCTGACTACTCTTGTCTCTCCCTTTTTTAAGCTTAATATTATTCAGGTTTTGAAACAAATCAGGCGTGTTAATTTACATGTATAACTGGATTATGAGGAATGTGATCATGCTGCTATTAATTATTTTAATTATTAAATAAAATGTGATTTCTTTGATAAAAATTGCAATCAATAAAAACTTAATGATTCGTGCCATTGAATAAATGAGCTTTTGTTTGTTTTACTCTCCACATAACAGGTATTATAGAGCTGATGGTATTTCTAGGAGGCATGGTTGCCCAGTTATCAAGTGGTCTTTGGATTGAAAATCTTGGTTTTGTTGCACCCTATTGGTTTATATTCGGCTGTCACATGTTCTCCATGATTTACGCCATTTTCTTTGTGCCTGAATCAAGATGTAAATCAGTTGAAGAAAGAGGAAAGTTCTTCAGCCTGGACAACTTCAAATCTGCTTGGAGAGTTTACTCAAAAGCCTTGGGCTCCAAGAAAAGGAACCTTATTGTTCTGACAATTTGTGTTGGTATCCATACCATTCCCGTGATGAGTACAAATGGCGTTGTGAACCTGTACACACTCCATTCTCCCCTCTGCTTCTCACCGGAGTATGTAGGATACTTTTCAGCGATCCGTAATTCTGTGCATGGTGTTGGTGGAGTAGTCACTATAAAAGTCTTTGGAATGTTTCTTTCTGATGTAAATGTAGTACGCATTGCTATGCTATCATATCTGGGATTCCTTGTGTTTTTTGGATTTTCCAATACACTACTCATGGTCTTCTTAAGTAAGTTTACCATTCCTGTAAATTCCTGTAAATTTGTCACTTTTTAGGGTTTCCTGTTTATTTAAACTCCTAATTCCTTTTCATGTTTCCTCTAATTATTGTATTGATGCTGTGCCATTTCTGCTTGTCTTTCAGAAAAGCAGCTTTAAGTAAAGCTCTATGGCTGTGTTAAAAGAAACATAATGGTCAATGTACTGCCGTTAAACGTTTGGTTCTTGTTTTTGTTAGGCCCACTCATTGGGATTTTAGGTGGTGCAGGGCCTCCTGTACTCAGAGCGATGATGTCAAAGATTGTCAGCGCAGATGATCAAGGTACATGAAATTACAAAATTTGGTTTATCAACGGAGTTGATAATGTAAATTGACCACCGTATAGGGATTAAAAAAGCTGATGTTTCAAGCGTTAGCCCTTCATCAGAGTTGAGGGCTAATGCGCGAAACGTCTGCTTTTTGAATCCCTGTACGGCGGTCAATTTACATTATCAACTCCGTTGATAAACCAAATTTTCGTGTTTCACTCCCCCACTGACGCAGAACCACAGTTTCTTTAGAAACTAACCTCCTTGATACATGAAATTAGGTCCTCCTTTTGTGGCACACAGGTGGAAATTTTCTGCGTCTGTACCAGTAACACTGCTGAATGTGTTTTGCTTTTGTTCTTTTTTTTTTTTTCAGGGTCACTGTTCTCCGTTACCTCGTCAGTTGAGATCCTTTTTACATACATTGGCACTCTCATTTTGAACTCATTGTATCCCAAATCCTTAAAATTTGATGCTCCTGGATTTGTTTTCTTTCTGGCTGCTGCTGTGCTGTTGCTTGCCCTCGCTTTTACCTTGTGAGTTGTGTTTAAACATGTAAATTGAAGTGACAAACATCAATATTCTTGGCCACATGAGTGACGAACTATGCATGGTTACCTTCTAACCGTAACCACCAGATTTCCATTCAAAGAACTCAACCAATCAACATTTGCCTAAACACGCAGTACGTGTTAGTAGTTTCGTGATACGTACAGGAAATAGTGTTAACTATTCAGTTCTTTGTAGTTAAGCACAAGTCTACTCACATGTTCACTCTGCTTACTTACAGTTTACTTGTAGATATTATATAGTCTTTGCCATAATTTTCTGTAAGTAATACAGCTGTGGTTTCAATTACTTGTTTGTAAGTTTCTTATAATGCAGAAAGATAATGTTAAAAGCGGTGTTATTTTCTCATATTGCAGTTGTCTTAAGGATCACTCCATGTTTAAAAAGAAAAGGAAGATGCTGAACCATGCAAGTGGATATGAAAATTTATCAGATTCTGAGGGCGAGAAAGTCGAGCAGCCCCATTCCCCTGGTTCGTCTGTTGATGTGTCCGAGGACCTGTCTGTTACTATAAATAGTCGCAGAGAAGATACTAGTAGGCATGTGTGAAGGGAGTGCAGGAAGACATCTTCGCCACAAGCTAGTCAAAATTCCTGATTTTATTTTGAAAAATATATAGAACAATGAGTACATAGTGCTGTTGAAGAAATTTCATTTGAATGGTCACACCACATGACCACAGGCCAGTATGTCCGAGTCAGTTACAAAGCAAAATTAATGTTCAGCTCCGGCGTTTTTTATTACTGTTATTTCAATTGTCACTATCATTTCATGATCTCTGTCGAGAATTTCAAGAATCACTTGGGCCAAGATTTGGAACAGCCGTTTATTTTGCCGAGTTCGAAGCACTTGACTTCATTTCACTTTTCTCTAGGAATCTCGCCTTGCGCTTTGCCCAGGATGTCTATAGTCGATCTACAGTGCTTCGCGCTCGGCTAAATAAACGCCTAATGTGCAGGCTAAAGTTTCAGTAGTTGATAACATTGACTCTGGGATTTCCGGCGCGTGAACGAGTAGGCGAGGAGAGAAAGCGCCATCCAACAGTCTCCTTTCCTTTTTCCTGATCGACTTGCACTATTTTCGTTCGCACACCGGGTTTGCGCACCAACCTCTATCACTTTGTGAACGTCTGGATTGTAGCATGTTGTTTCTTTGAAATTTCAGTCGATGCCGTCTCTTTCAAGTGATCAGCCAATGGCTATTTATATGTGAAAGAGGTATTGCGATACATTTGTATAATTTAAGCAAGTTTCTTTTTTTTCTTTTTACCAAAAATAGGGGTGATCCTCTTGAATGACCTGTAATATTTTCACGAAAATAATTATGCTATAAGAGGGAATAACGCAACTGATTGCTATTATTAATATCAATACAATACAATCTATACAATTATTTTTATTGATAAAGCGTGTTACAAAAAAGAAAAGTCCCACCCGAAAACTGAAGAAATTACAAGATGAACTCAGTTTATTTTGGACACACTTCTTCTAAAAATGTATTGTAGGTTTTAAAAATGATAAAATTGATGAAGATATTATAAATACAATTGATTACTGTCTGTATGAGAGATATCTGCTGGCGGGGTTATCATATCTTAAAAATACCAATAAAAATGGTAATAGTTTCCAAATAGAGCGATGTCGTGATCAGTTTATCACGTTGATTCTCACAACAATTGTGACGTAAAAGTATTTCTTGGACTTATCAAAGGCCATGATATTGAACCGCAGTAAATGGTGAAGCAGGGGCTCACTGGCGAGATTGTTACGTTTGAGGCGTTCTACACATTCCCCCCCTCCTCCCCTGGGGGAGAACAAAAAATTAATACGAAGAGGCTCCTTCCCGAGGTCCGACCCCTTCTTTTTTGACAGAAAAGGTACCCCTTTCGTATACCTTCCATTGACAAATGGTACCCCTTTCGTATACCTTCCATTGACAAATGGTACCCCTTTCGTATACCTTCCGATGGAAAATGATACTCGTTTCACAAACCTAATTAAGAACCCTGGATCCCCTTTCTAGCCTTAAAATGAAGTCTTGTCATTTTCATGTAGCGTTTAATAAATTAAAACAGAACAGTCATAAGGTATGTGTGTTCGAAATATTTTAATGAAAGGCCCTTTTAAATACCTAAGTAAATGACAGATTTCCCTACCCTTTCATATACTTCGACTCGTGAAACTGGTGAGATTCCTACCCTTTCATAAACCTGAAGCGTGAAAAAGGTACCCCTTTCGGGCGGAGCCTCCCCATGTTGGCCATTATAGGGAGTACCCCCGGGATATTTTGCTGTTAGCTCTGAAACTCAGCGATCATTTAAAAGGTGCTCACGCCTTTAGCTGGTTGTACAATAGCAGCATGTTTCAAGCACTCGGATAGTGGGCCGGGAAGCGCAAAAAATTGTGTGCTGACGTATAATTAGGGCGAAGGGACGAGGAAAGAAAACACCTATATCACTCGTCCGGTCTCCCGGCTTATCCCTCACGCGACATTTCCATTGGCATGCCGACAAGCTAGCACAATAGTCGCAACTTCCTGATCTAGCCCTGGCCCGGGCTCGGGAGGGGCCTTTTTGTGAGGAATTGACAATCAAAGAAGATGGAATGAGAAATGTTTCTCAGTTAAAAAAAAAAAAACGGGAAAATTTACCTTCAAACTTTAAAATAGGAACCCTTTTTTCCTCTTAGAAATCCTTATTATTTCGCCATTACGCAAAGATGCAATTTAACCGCACCACCCACTTTACGACGTCATTATGATACTTGCTGCTGGACGCCGATCATACAATAAGCTGGTCACGCACTGCGCTGACCTAACAATGAGTGTGTGACAACCAAAACAATACCAATTATGCAGATTTTTTCGTGACGTTGATGTTTGCCATTGTGAGTCACACGACACAAAAACCAGCATAACCAATACATTTGTTTACAATTTAGGTAACTTGACTTCGTTATAAGGTCAGAGGCCCTTTTAAAGCGGGCGAACAGCGGTAAATGTTTTAGTCTCCAAGCTCCCAGAGTCAGATTAACAGCTATTCAGTTCAGGCGCACTCAGCTTTAAACGGAGGTCATTGATCAAGTCATCAAACGAGCATCACGATCAGGTCAGCGCGTTTTGTAATTAGCATGTTTAGGGTTTGCTTGCTAATAACCTTTGAGGTCCGTCGATCGCACAATCTGCTGTACACATATCCTGGTTACAGTCTTTTCCACGTTGATGTGGGACTGATCGATCCGTAGCAGCGAATATTGCAACGAATTGGTTAATTTAATTTGCGGCACGTTGATACAAGAGTGACGAAACCAAACAAATAGGACATTCTATTCTGTCTGAAAGTTGAAAATTTTAAATTAGCCGATCACTATGGTATACTCTTGACTGGTTCAACCTTGAAATGCTTGAACAATAAGAAAATGTGTCCAAACCTTAGCTCAGACCTACCCTTGGCTACCCTTATCCTGTCGCTATTGTCCGTGTAGAGCTTGAAGTGGGATCTTCGTGTGTAATTTAGTTCAACGCACCCAGAACGAACAATTTTAATTACTTGAAGCCTTTGGTGGTCTGTTGTTAAGTTTTAAAACTGTACCTTGACAATCTTACCGTGCATCAAGATTAATTTCCCGGAGGTTGTAGCTTGAGGCGGGTGTGTGAGAGAGATTTCTGTGTGTTGCAACTATGTACGTGTTTTAAACCGGTAGCAAGTTTTTAAAAACAATCTTGACCGATAAATAATATAATTTTCCTTCCCGCCCGAAGAATACAATTTACTTATTGCGTAAACTCACGAAGAGCTGTTGATTAGGCGTGGGAGTGTGTCCAACTTCATTTAGAAATGAATCATCCTCTTCTCTGGTTGTCAGAGACCTTATGTACGTGGTTTCCGGCACTTGACGATGTCTCAGCAATCACTGCACGTTATTGTAAACCGAAATTAGTTGCTTGACGATGATTCTAAAGTTGGAGCAATTGTGGAATATACCTAGTCTCCCTCGCAGCCGTTTTTAGTATGGGAGGAGCGTTGCGTGACGATACTAAAAACGACTGCGAGGAACACCAGAATGTACCGGGACAGCTTGAAGTGGGTTCGACAAAGGTTAAGCAACGTCCCCCGACCCCGCGCGGCCACGTGGGGACGGTGAGCGTTGCGTGACTTCGGCCCGAGCGGCTACGAAGGACGAAAGACCGGCGGTATCACACTAGAACCAGAAGGCGACCCAGGGTATCTTTATACACAGCACGTGTGAACTTAAAGTCATGTCATGTCTTTGAATGACTCAAATTCGGAAAGATTTTATTGTTGTTATTTATTGGTTGTTATTGTTTTCTCAGGTGCCGCTATGCCTCCGTC
Source organism: Pachyseris speciosa (assembly GCA_016490735.1). Lineage (NCBI taxonomy): Eukaryota > Metazoa > Cnidaria > Anthozoa > Scleractinia > Pachyseridae > Pachyseris > Pachyseris speciosa. The sequence goes on along the minus strand of JAEMWC010000147.1, from coordinate 1,194,801 downwards.
AAATTTACCAAGATGGCGGCGTTATCTGACAGTGGAGCCCGTGGTATTGTTTTACACGTTTGGTATATTTATGAGCCTCCCAGTGCTCACACAGTACGTGTATTTCAGAGTGAGTCAATTCAAAGGCTTCCCGTACAACGTATCCGAAACAACAGAAAAAGGTTGTGATGCGAATGATGGTGTCAACTCGTCGCTAAAGGAACTGGAAAAAGAGGTATGACACTTATGTCCTCGGGGGAGATATACGCGAACTCACGAGACGCGCTCGAAGCAATTGCCCGAAAATGTTAGGGAACAAAATCTTCCTTTGAGAAAATGCTAGCAGAAATCTGAACTTTCCACGAGCTTTCTAGGGAACTACTTTCTTTCTGAAAATGCTAGTTGACGTCTTTGACTGCCAAAAAACAGCAATTACGACCTTTCAGAAAACCTAGGGGGCTATGATTCTCCCCCCCCCCCCCCCCCCCGCCACCCGCCACGTTCTAGTAAAGAAAATCCGATTGCACTCTCTAATCGACGCTGAAAGCCCAAGGCGAATTACCATCCACCAAACAGATATCTACCGAAACTTGTCGTTGGGTGCCCCTGCGTTTTGGTAGCCTCATCCCCCAAACTTTGATTTTGGCACATTGAGCAGGGACAAACAAATGGCTGGCTATCCCAAGCAGGCTGGAACCACTTCCCAGAGCTATAAAGCAACTTGGCTATATAATTATAGAGACGCGAAGAACAATTTTTTTAGCACCTTATGATTACGCAATGACTCGATTTGATGTACGTTATAAATATTGCATCGAAAAAATGCTGAGTTAGCAGGTGGAGGAAATGATGTGTGTCGCAACTGTTACATAGGAAACTATACAATACCACGAAAAAATACGGCAAAATTTGCTATTACTTAGCGAAAGCCGTTTTAATACCGAAGCCACCGTAGTGACCTTTCCTTTGGATATTGCTACGAAGTAAGCTGAAGCTATGTACAAACTACCATTGAATTCACAGCGGATGTTACCGCAAAACGTCCGCTAGCAAAGTCAGCTCACATAACAGTTTGCTTTTTACCTGTGTACCGATTTCTACTTCGTTATCAGGTACAGGACATAGCCGCAAAAATCGACATGGGGAATGTTCTGTTTCTCTCGCTTCCCTCCATTTTCATGGTCCTTTTTCTGGGTCCGTGGACGGACACCGGTGGTCGACGCCCCGCCCTCCTGGCCCCTCCAGTGGGAAGCGCCATTGAGTCCATCCTGATTCTCATAATTATGTACCTTGAGTGGCCTGTGTATATACTGTTTGTTGGAGAGGCAATCAATGGTTTCTCGGGTTTTGTTACCATCATGACGATGGCTGCGTTTGCATACGTTGCCGATATCACCACTGAACAGGGACTAGCTATTCATATTGGTTAGTATATATTCCATAATACTTTTTACAACACTGTAATGTATATATTCCATTACACGGCCGAACCTCCCGTCAGCGACCACCTAAAATATCAAGCCTACCGTAAAAGCTCTCTTAAGCCCCCCTTCTCTATTAACCCCCCTCTCTAATAAGCCCCCCGTCTGGAAGTCGTTTTTTGTAATAAGACCCCCCCCCTCTCTAATAAGCCCCCCTCCCCCTTTTGAAACATGAGATTTTGTAATAAGTCCCTTCTATTCCCTCTTGCGAAATAAACTTCATGTGGCCCAATTGGTTTTTTTTAATATACACCCGAACACGTAATACTATTTGCTGCTCTTTATTAGATAATTAAATTTCACTGTAGTTGTTTGAGTTTTATGCAAAAACTGTTTTAAGACGTAAACAGGGTGTTTAAGATTTGAAATAAGCCCCCTCTCTATTAAGCCCCTCTCTCTAATAAGCCCCCCGTTAATGAGACCTGAAATTAAATAAGCCCCACGGGGTTGGGGGGGGGGGGTTCATTTCTCTTTTTAATCCGTTCAAGAGATTGTAGTTACTAACGAGTCTCAGACTAAGGTGCTCTACGTTTTGAGTCATCGGCCGATTAGCTGGTAATTGCAAGCTGAAATTCACTCCGTACCTGATTACAGTCGGGCGCTTACGGGAGTTTCGAATTACGATGATTTCGTTAGGAAAATATTGTTGTTCGCCGCTCGGAGAGGTGGCTGCAAAAGGAGATTCGGCCGCTGTATTACTTATTAGAATCGTATAACTGGTTTGCAGAATTACCTAACCAAGATAGCATCAATTCTTAACGTGTCTTCTTGTTTGTTTGTTTGGTTTCTTTTTTTGGGTAAAAGGCACAACATTTGTGCATGTTAGGGAACCGGCGAAACTTTGTTGTGCGAGCAAAAGGTTGACCTTAATGTTTTCTTGTTTTCGAAAGATTTGGGAGGTAGAAAAATGTTGCAGTATTTGTAAAACATTAGTAGAATAAAGAATCTTGTGCTTGCCCCCGCAACCATCCCCACCCCCAGCCCCAATTCCCTTCCCTGAACCCTAAATATTAAAATAGTAATTGCAATCAATGATATACTATGTGGGGCGTACCATACCATAAGAAAAGGACCTAATTATCTCGGAAAATAGAGAGTCAAATTCCCTTTCTGTTTGTTTCAGCTGTCGTCCAGTTCGTTGTGTTCATTGGGGGCGTTGTGAGCCAGTTGACCAGCGGTGCGTGGTTAAAGAGACTCGGCTTCATTCCCCCATATTGGTTCATTTTTGCTTGCCACATGGCCTCTTTACTGTGGGTCATCTTTCTGGTCCCGGAATCGAAAACAAAGGTAGAGAAAAAGAAACTGCGGTTTTTCAGTTTGGACAGTTTGAAAGCCATCTGGAATGTCTTCAAGAAACCAAGAAATGGTGGTCGAAAAAACCTCATAATGCTGGTCATCTCAGATGGGATAATCACTCTGGGCGTTATGGGCATCAGTGGGGTGGTCGCCTTATTTGTTCTCCGCACCCCTCTTTGCTGGGGACCAGGTACACTGGGCGTGTTTATGGCGTTCCGTTTCTTCATGCAAGGCTTTGGAGGTATCGTGGCTATAGGACTTCTGAAGCGGTGCATGTCTGAAATAAACGTGACCAGAGTTGGTATGGTGTCCCAGGCCGCTTCGCTCGCGTTTTTTGCTTTTGCTGATCGTAGGTGGATGGTTTTCTTAGGTAAGAACGCATCACTAACTTACTTGAATGTCCTCAGTCTCCTCCTTGGAAGGTTCAGAGGGGAGGTTTGAAGAGTGGCCCGCGGCCCAAGTTTGCGCATTAGATTTGGAAAGTCGTAACCGTAGCTTACTCGTGGTGTCTCATTTCAAAGCCCCAAAACGTGTTACTGCCATTGTGGTTAGAGTATGGAGCTACTTATTGATATAGAGTTCTAGCGTTGTCTCATTTTTCTCAGGCGGAGATAGATGAGCTAAGGATCACGTGTGCCCGTACATAAACAAGATAGATAGTCTTTATTTACCCACGGACAATTCATCAGCTATAAATAATGCATTAAATGGATAAAATACTATTTATAAAACATAGACTTAACTCAAAGTTGCTTTCCACGAATGCCGTGCCTCAACGTACTTCTTTGATTAGACGTTTAAATATCCTAAGAGACTGCTTGTCACAATGAAGACTGTTCCAAAGAGTGTCACCAATATAGCTAAAGCTATTTTTATAGTAGTTTGTGCGCGGCAATGGAACATTTAGTTTATTCTCAGAGTCTCTTAGGTTATACGTGTTTTCTCGCCCCGTCTCTAATTCATCGCGTGAGGAGCCGCGCGTGGAAGGGCGACACGAGGGGCGAAAACCTCGCGGGAGGCGTTTTTCCTACGTTATGTCCTCTGTCCGTGGACGAAGTATCACACTACTCCTCTTGTCACACTTAGTTTTGAAAGCAAATTAAATCTATCATCAGTTTGCGGCAGGCTCACAAGAGTCATCTGCTAATGTCTTGTTAAACGTTTGGCTTTTTCTTGTTTCTAGTACCTATCATCGGAATATTTGGAGGTGCGGTAGTACCGCTGTACAAAGGAATGATGTCACAGACGGTGGATCCAGATGAAAGAGGTAAGAGCTTACTGTGTTAAATCAGTTGCTTGGAAAGACTCCCTGGGACCAGCTGCTCGAAGCATGGTTAGCGCTAACCCGGGTTAAATACCATGACAACCTAATATAGGTTTTAATGCATCTTAACCAATGGTTAGCGCTAACCATGCTTCGACCAACTGGGCCCTGTTTGCTATTTAAATGACTATTTGTCTCCGTAGGTGCCATGTTCTCGGCAGTGTCAACTGTGGACACGTTTTGCAATTTCCTGGGTGCTTTCATCTTCAATCCGATGTACATCAGATCTGCTGAACGCGGTTTTCCTGGATTGCCGTTTCTTGTAGCTGCCACTCTAATCATCATCCCAATGATCATGACCAAGTAAGTTGACTTCAATTTACAATACTCAACAAATCAAAAAGTCTTAATCATGCTTTGTGATAAAGCACATAAGAAGATTAAGTTGACGAGAGCACGAGAGAAATAGAGTCAAGGTAAAACACGGGCTGGGGGCTATTGTTCTTCTGTGCGTCAACGCTCTAGTTTGTTGGGGCCGGTTGGACATGAACAAGTCTTTTCTTAGTACTTGTATTCTAATCGTGAAATCCGCCTTTTCCTCTCCAAAGAAAAGCGATTTAGATGCTGCACTTACTCCAAAATAGTGTCATTTTCGCGCTGCGTGCACGAGTCTCACAAGGCCCGCTCATATGAAGCTATATTATAAAAGCCATTGTTAAAAACTGGATCATTGGATAGTGCAATTCCATAGTTTTGATTGGCTTTCAAGCATTATATCATACCCGAGAGTGACCTTCCATTGGATCGTTTTGTGGACATCTTTTCAAAATGAAATCAGCAATATCTAGCAACATTTCTTAATTGTTACTATTATAATTGTTGTTAACAAAACATTAATACCATCTCATAAGATATCAAACGCACGCTGTTAGCTACTGCCTCCTCCTAGTTTTCCCTGAGCGTGGTGAAAAAAGAGAGCCTGAGAAATGGTAGCGACTTTGAGAATGTGCCGCTGGACCACTATTATGATCTTTGCCGGAGTCAGTGTATGTAATCCTCTAAGAAAAATTATGGTCGGAATTTCCAAAATGCCGCCAAATCTTACCCTTTCGAAACTAACTTGTGCAAGTGCAATATTGACCACATAAGGAGACGCTCTTCCTTGGGAGAAGGGAAAGGGGGAGGTGGGGGGTCTCAACTTCCCACTTCCCACTTCCCACTTCCTGGTCCCGTACCCTTCCAGATCGATTACTCCGAGTTCTCCCGATTCTCGCAACTTTCGAAAGACCAGCCTCCTCTCCCCTCGTAGGTTTTTTGCCAACCTTTACTGCCAGGATTCCGCTTCCCTGTCCCTGTTGACAGAATGCATGTAGTGATGGCGACATTTTGTGTGACAGGTTCGTAAAGAATCCAATGGCATTCCGAGAGATGACTGACAGGACATCATCATCAGGTTCCGCTACAGAAGCGGCAGATGCGGACGAAAAAAATGTGGAAGTGGAAGACGGAATTCTAACCGGAGGAGCTGATTTGGGAGAGAACGATGTCAAACTCGAGTATACACCCACAGACGACAAAAAGGAAGACGAAAGGACTGTTCTGTAAAATTCGATTTCATACTTTCCGTCGCGTACTATGACCGAGAAATTCCTGAAGTTGCGGCGGTTTTGCAACTGTGTTTAAATAAAGTAAGATACTGACCATTGTTGGTTTGGTTTGAACTGAGATTTCAAAAGGGTTGGTGGCAAACATCACTACCTTTACAAGATGAACGGCAAATGAAACCACCGTTTTCGTACATCTTAGAGCAAAGCATCTTCAGACACCCAGGGTCAGAAATTCGTGGCGGGAAAAAATGCCACGAACAACGGCTGAATGATAGCTTTCCCTTGTTATAATTATTTTTCTGGTTGTTTCTTATGGTTTCACTGTGGGTACTTTCTTGTTTCGCACTGTTTTGACAGTTAGAGATGACCGGGATAGATAGCAGTAAGAGGTATACGTTAGAGTAAGAGACTTATAGACTGAGATAGAACATCTTTTTGTGGAATACTTTTAACATACAACTAAGTGATGCAATAAAAGACGAACACACAGCTTGCCCCGTTTATTTTCCCTGTGCCTTACTATAAAATACTGCACGGACTGTTTCTAATGACACGGTTATAAAAATTTGCCTGCTTATACTAAGGAATAAAAGGACAAATCTAGAATACAGTGCAAAAATTTAATACAGGCTCCGAACATTTTCGTTTTAACTGGGAGATGCTATAGTCTGATTGTTCCTTATTCTATTAAACGCTTTTTTTTTCAAGTTCAATGGCTTTCTCCTAGATTAAAATTAATACCAAAACCACCAGGTGAGTATTTTAACACTTCCATGTTGATTTTAAAGCCCTTTTTTGCAATACGAAAAGGTAAATTTATCAGCTAGGAGTTGTCATAGCCCCGGTTGTTACATCTATTTTCAGATTTCTAGGTTCTATAGCGTTTCTTCCAGCTTTAAAATTGACACCCACTAAACCACTGCACCTTTTGTCCATTCACTGTACATTGTACATAAATTTTCTGTAAAAAAAAAAGTGAACAATTTTTATCAGCTAAGAGTCACGACATAAAGCCTGGAATTAGTTCTCTCTTCTCTAAAACCCTTTTCTTTCAAGTTCAATGGTTTTCAAATTACTGCCCAAACCACACCTCTTAATTTTTTGCCAAAACGAATTGTCATTCCTGAATTAAAAAGATAGAAACTATGCTACATAATTATTCATATACATTGCAGTTTGCATGGATATATAAAATTCTAGCGTACAACCAAAAGCTTAAAATGATGATAAAAAATGTTGATCAACAGCCACGAAGATTCACCACCTGAATCCCACTCCTGTAGAAAACAAAACAAAGCTTAACATAAATAATGTAAAAAAAATGAATAAACACGTACAAAAGACAGATCGAATAAGAAAATGAAGAATGCTGTCAGCCCCAGTTGATCGTGAAGCGCTGGTTTCACTTAAAGTGCACCTCACCCCAAAATATTTTTTCGCTAAAATTAATCTTTGCAACTGTTCGAAACGCATTGTGCCTTTAAGCCCTTTTCTAAACGAAATCTTGACTTTTTATAGGCTGTAAAAGATTCGAATTCTAACCATCATCTGGTTCACGACCGAGTCAGAAGGGGCATGGGTCTATTCCCGGGTTGACGTCACAAACTGATTTGCATGCATGTTTACAAAGACTTACCGCGATGCAAATCAGTTTGTGACGTCAAATTGGGAATAGACCCATGCCTCTTATGACTCAGTCGTGAAACAGATGATGGTTAGAATTTGAATCTTTTACAGCCTATAAAAAGTCAAGATTTGGTTTAGAAAAGCGCTAAAAAGGCACAATGCGTTTCGAACAGTTGCAAAGATTAATTTTAGCGAAAAAATATTTTGGGGTGAGGTGCACTTTAACTTTGTCGTTAAACTTAGGGGAATTTCTAGTCTGAATATTAATTTTATACTACCCATAACAATAACCAAAACATTCAATGATAATGCTGATAACTTACCTGTGGCAGCTGGTCGCCGCACATCTCAGTCAACAACAGCAGAGGTGCACATGGTATTCAACCCACAGCTTCCATCACCACGGTAAATCAAGTAGTAACCCTACGAACACGGGACAAACAACTTACTATTAAACCACTTCCAAAATGTACACAGATGCACACTGTTACACTGCATAGATACTTCTTATATTTGGCTCTGTAGACAACATTTTAAACCAAGACCATTCAAATGAAATCTCCTGAGCAGCACATTTCCTGTGAGGCTGTTTAGTACCCTGCAAGGTGATCTAGTTTAAAAATCTTACCCTGCATGGGGACGTTCAACTTTCATTATTTTGACTAACTTTCAAACATGTCATATAATCATCTTCTGAAGGGTCTTAAGTGCTCACCATACAGTACATTGATGAGAAACAAATAACAGAAAATAAACTAACCTCTTCCCCCCAGCTTGTTCCCCAGCTGCAAAGAAAATGGAAACATGTGAGAATGAATATATGAAAATCATATATCTGAAACTGCAGATTAGAGAATGAAGCTGTGAATGACCATTGCAGTTATGAACACTACTTAAGCAGTAGTGAAAATAAAGCCTGAAAAATTCAGGCTTGTACGGGATACAAACCCATGACCTCTGCGGTACTGGTGCAATAGAAACATGTTAAAAAAAACTGACAAGTGAACTAAACTTCAAGATTACAATGGTAATGTACTGGTAAGCTAATTTAGCCCATCATAGCCTGGGACCAGAAAAATTCGCAGTGGGGTAACTGAGTGAAAAGCAAGAAAGAGGCGGAAAAAAAAATTGCAAGTTCCCCACTCAGCCTGCTTCATTCACCGATGGTTTTCTCGTCTCTTTCCTTCTTTTTGCTTGTTACCCCACTGTGGAGTCTGGTCCCGGGGTAACCCCATCATCTCAAACCCCTCCTGACACTTGCATCATTTTTTACTTTACAGATCAATTAATGGTACATTGCAAAATGTGCCCCTTTCAACATTAATATGATTTAAGGATAAACCAGCTGTCACCTGTTTTTGATGATCCAATATGGCTCATCACCAAACAACCAGCTTTTCTCTAAAGGGTGAAGAAAGAAAGACAACATAAGTACATAAAGGTACATTACTAATAAAATTACAACTTGAGGAGTGTAAACCACTTTAATGTCCAATACAACTGTTAAGACCCCGAAAAGACTTTATATAGCCTGCGCATTCAATCACACAAAGATACAGGCCCTCTCAAGTACAAAATCCAATGCTCAGAACCTCATTTAATAACAAATTATTTCCAACAAAAATACAAGTCTAAAAGAAAAATGTTTAATGAGTGTCTTTATATCTAATATATACACCAAGTACATGCTGACACGGTTAAATTTTATGTCTGATTTTCTAGGCCAAAACAATCGTGAAAATCTTAAATACTAGTGTAAGAATGGATAGATCTAAAACAATTAAGTTTTTGAAGCTGTTCACAAAAACTCACAATCTGTTCTTTATTAAGTTTAAAACAGGAGGCATTTAAAACACTCCTGCTCTTTTATTTAACTATATGTAAAACCCAACAATAAATTAAAGTGAACAACCTTTACACTGACCATCTGTCATTTTCAACATTGAGTCCTTACATGTATATAATAAATATATACATGCAATGCAAATGAACAAGATGGGAATTCCATTCCTATTTTAGTGATACTTACTGACACCATAGCCGACAATCAGCACACCATGATCTAGGGATGATGGATTGCAGAAGATCTTCCAGGGATGAGCAACTCCACCCAGGTAAAACTAAAGACATCAAGTGAGAGAAAACAAAGCACAATCAAATATTATTTTATTATTACCATACCATTAGCACAACAAGATCAAAATACTCTGAGAAATCACAGATCTTCCATTTGGAAGAGTCATTCATTCTAGGTACAGTATATCAAAAATGGGGGGGGGGGGGGGGGGGCGGAGGAAGCGTTGGCTGTCAGAAATTTGATATCAAATGCCTACCCCCTCCCACAAGCTCCTCAACTGCATAACCACCATCTTATTTCAAGCATTAACACATTGAGCATGATTGACAAGGGATAGGGTCTACAGGGGGTTAAATTACAGTGAGTATAAAAGCAAGGGCCGATACAACGTAGAATGGTTTTAAGTTTTGTGTACTATGTTTCGGCTGGCCAAACCAGCCTTCTTCAGGTACAATGAGAATTTACATTGGAAGGGGTGTTTATGTAGTTATATACCGGAAATACATAAAACTAAAATGATTGACAGTGTAAAATAAAATACTAGAAAAAAGGTCTAAAAAAGATAAACTTATAAGAAAAAATTAACTAATATGTTTCTTCGCGGATGTTAAGACCTTCAGGATCAATTGTTCTGCCTTTTGAAATTAAAAAAGCTTCCCTGGCCTTACGGATTGAGTCTCTGTTAGAAAATATTTTCTCAATGGGGATTAATTGCATGTCATTAGCAGTGTGGCTAGGAGAGGAGAGGAAATGTTCCGCGACTGTGGTAGGTTTAGATTTGGTGTTAGGATTATCTATGGTACGGCGGTGTTCATTAAATCGGTCTTTTAAACGTCGTTTAGTTTCTCCTATATATTGTAAATTACAGCGGTTGCATTGAATCATGTAAATGAGGTTATACGTTTACGTTTCGGTTTGTTGACGTCTTTGGTTTGTAAAGTGAGTCTGCGAGGGATGTCGGCGGCACGTTGTATTTGTTTAGTGATGAAATTGCGGCTGTAACCGCATTTGAGAAGATATGTAGTAAGTTGTGCAGCGCGAGTATTAAACGTTTCGTTGGTAGAACAAATACGTCGTAAACGGAGTGCTAGACTGAAAGGAATGGCTTTTTGAGTATGCATGGGATGGCAAGAAGAATAGGGCAAGTGTTGGTGCTTGTCTGTAGGTTTAGTATAGAGGTTGGTACAGATATGACCGTCGTTGGTTGAGACATTAACGTCAAGGAAAGGTACGTTAGTAAAAGAGTGTGAACTGGTGAATTTTATGGTAGGGTGAACATTGTTAAGATAATCGATGAAAATTTTTAAGTTATCCAGACCTTCAGTCCAGATCATAAAAATATCATCGATATATCGTAGCCACGTGTGGGGTTGAAAAGGGGCATTTTCCAAAGCGTTGGCTTCGAAATACCCAAGAAAAAGGTTAGCAAAAGACGGGGCCATTTTAGTGCCCATGGCTGTGCCGTGGACTTGAAGGTAGTGGTTATCATTAAAAGAAAAGTTATTCATGGTGAGAATCATGCGAATGAGATCACAAAGTGTGCCGGTGGGAATGGTATTGTGAGGGGAAGTACGTAGAAAGTGATCACAGGCATTAATACCTTCATTATGTGGAGTATTAGTGTATAATGATGAAACATCAAGTGTAACTAATAGTGAGTTAGCGGGTAAATTATCGATGGTAAGTAATTTGCTAAGGAAATCGTTGGAAAGCCATTCCTTTCAGTCTAGCACTCCGTTTACGACGTATTTGTTCTACCAACGGAACGTTTAATACTCGCGCTGCTCAACTTACTACATATCTTCTCAAACACAGTTACAGCCGCAATTTCATCACTAAACAAATACAACGTGCTGCCGACATCCCTCGCAGACTCACTTTACAAACCAAAGACGTCAACAAACCGAAACGTATACCTTTTATAACGACCTTTAATCCATCACTTCCTCACATCTCTAGCATCATCAAAAAACATTACAATTTACTGCTATCTTCTAACCGGCATTTGCCTGTTGTTGCCTTCAGACGTTCCCCTAATCTCTGTGACTTACTAGTCACAGCTAAACTTTCCTCTAATTCTACTAATTCACACCCACAACTCCCTTCCGGTTCTTTCCATTGCGGTAAAAATTGTGCTACTTGTCCCTACATTTCAGATGGACTCACAAGCCATACTTTCTCTTCTACAGGTGAAACGCGCCATATTAAATCTAACCTGACCTGTGACACAAAACCTCATTTACATGATTCAATGCAACCGCTGTAATTTACAATACATAGGAGAAACTAAACGATGTTTAAAAGATCAATTTAATGAACACCGCCGTACCATAGATAATCCTAACACCAAATCTAAACCTACCACAGTCGCGGAACATTTCCTCTCCTCTCCTAGCCACACTGCTAATGACATGCAATTAATCCCCATTGAGAAAATATTTTCTAACAGAGACTCAATCCGTAAGGCCAGGGAAGCTTTTTTAATTTCAAAAGGCAGAACAATTGATCCTGAAGGTCTTAACATCCGCGAAGAAACATATTAGTTAATTTTTTCTTATAAGTTTATCTTTTTTTGGACCTTTTTTCTAGTATTTTATTTTACACTGTCAATCATTTTAGTTTTATGTATTTCCGGTATATAACTACATAAACACCCCTTCCAATGTAAATTCTCATTGTACCTGAAGAAGGCTGGTTTGGCCAGCCGAAATATAGTACACAAAACTTAAAACCATTCTACGTTGTATCGGCCCTTGCTTTTATACTCTCTGCTGATTTTATTACGCCGATCAGATCACCAGTTTGATCCAACGTATACCAGCAGGATTACTGTCCACGGTTGCTTGCTTGAACATTTGATAAATTACAGTGGAACTTCACCCAGATTCATCTTCAGTGATAATGGTGGTGTATGTTCAGGTTTTTAAAAATATATAAAATAAATAAATCAATACACAAAATTAAGAAAAAAATGAATAATCTGAAGGTTTTCTTGGACAGTTTTCTCTTTCCAGAAAAATCAGTATTTCAAAAAATAAATTAAATAAATGTAAATTCCAATTTGACTAGCAAACAGTGTTGATTTATATCTTAAATGGAAGACACCTTCCACCTCACCTGCATCATGTTTGCATTGATACCAATAGAGATAGGTCCATTAGCAGCTAACCAGGCTGCCATTTCTGCAAATCAAGAGTGGCAGTTAAAAAACATCTGCATATAATTAAGCAAGCTGGGATGAAGCAAATGAGTTGCATTCATGACTCACTGTTTTCATCCTTGGATATGGCAACAGAAGAGTTGATGTAAACAGCAGCTTCAGATTTCTTGAACTTGCATCTCTCATCGGCTCCTTCATAAGGATATTCACTTTCTGCTTCAAGTCCACCTGAATATAATGTAAAGTACATCATCAGAATGACAAAATTAAAATAATTTTCAGTTCTCATTAAATTATTAGCTCATTTTCAACAATCCCAGTGTAGTTTTATAGAGCTGCCAGAAAAAAAGTTCATTATCTCAGATTACATTTTCACCAAAAAATAAGCCCTGATGTCCAACTACAGTTTGTAAACACCTCCAATGTACTTTGAAGATGATGACCATCAGTAATATATATAAGTTGTTCTATAGCAGCATGTGGACACTGTGACACCAGGATGGAGATACATGTACAGTGTATATAGTTAGTACAGGTATATGTACCATCAATGAAACAATGATCTGTAGCCATGCTGTACCTGTAAGTACAATATGTCCTTATCATAATACTGGCACAGAGAATGATTGAATCATTGACCGCCCCATCTCTGGGTTCATCACACCTTACTGCTTATGTGGTATGAAAATCTGCAGCTGCAAATGTTTGATCAAGTACCAGTTACATTATTTATCATGATTGCAGAGTACTCAATACTTACCAAGTTTCATGATTTGTTTGTAAGCAGTAGAAGGAAGTCCACCATTGCAGCCTTTGTCAACTTTATCACAGTCAACAAGTTCTGAGAGAAATACAAAGTTATAATGAGATAAAATATAGATCAGACATGACATAACTCTAATCCAAAAATCAATTGACAGGTTGAACTTCACATAACAAGACGCTCTATGAGCGTTAACTCCGGATACTTTTTTGTTCCAGAAGCCGGACGCACGCTTCTGATTCTCGAAACTATCCGTTTTGGGTTCACGTAAGACCTTTTTGTTCACGTTCGAGCAAAGCTCGTTAAACCGTTTTGAGAGTTGCCATCAATATTCCTTGTCAGCTGTTGTTGTTTACTTCTAGATTAAGTGGCAACATCTGGAGTTTTTTCTCTCTGCGAAGCTTGAAAACAAACTTGAAAACACAAGGCGAATCGTTTCCGTGTATGTGACATGTCCAGATGTCACGCATTGTAAAAAGCACTTGAAATTCAAACTGCTCTATTTTCAAAACAAAGCGTGTTACTTGGCTTAAATGTCATTTACCTGATGAAGGTAAAAAATCTAAATGTTTAATTTTAGTTTTTTTTCTGACGCACGTGAAAACCAAAAATTCGCAAACTTGTCTCTAAATATAGATCTGTCACAGCGATTGAGTTGTGGTATAACCCGGATCAAATTACATCAAAACAACTTTGCGATTATCTAAATATAGAACTGTCACAACGTTCTAATTCGAGTCGATACTCACAGCACGTGCGAGGCTTCCAACATTGTCTTAAATTCGGCAAACCTTTTCACACGGACAGTCTGTATTGTATTAAAATCCAGTTTCACAACTTTACAAAGATATGTGCAGGAAAATTTGTTCCGCTGTCGAAGTGGATTATTTAACCTTGAGAGTTCACTTGCGGTCACGTATTAAATCGAAGGTATCACATTACGAAAACAACTTTATGCAAACCTGTAACTTTTCTGTCACGTGACAGAAAAGTTACAATTTTGGGGGTCACGATTAAACGTTAAATCGTGACCCCCAAAATTAACTATTGCACATTTTGTAACGCAGGATTTACGTTGTATCCTGTGCGTATTTGTTTGTGGGTGTTTTTTGCTGTTCACACCCTACTCTGAACGTGCTTTATACTGTAAATGTTTACTATAAAAGTAGTTCAATTTGTAATCTTGTTAAATCCCTGATGAAGTCTGTCTGATCAGACGAAACCGGTAGGATAATATTAAAAAACATTGACAAGATCTGTTGCTGTGTGCTGCTCACTAGTTTTTGTTTAAAAAATTGTTTAAAAAATTGTTTAAAAAATTAAAAAGTTGTTTAAAAAATTATATATAAGAACAATATTATTTTCAATTTTCAGGCTGAATGTGTTTTTATATATATGCTCCTTTTTTACCAAATTTCAGCCTGGGTGTTCTTAATGCACATGTTCTTGTATGTGGGTTTTTACTTTAAGTTATATTATTTGAATGTTTTGGTTTTAAGGTCAAACATGTGAAAATGATGAGGTGGAAGAAGTCACTGCTGGTGTAGTTCCCCCAGAAATTGCACAGGCGAAAGGGGTATGCATGTGGTAACAAATGCAATGTTCATTAGTCATTCAGTGGCTCTGATAAAGGCTAGAGTATGTGCAGTTAAATCTTGAACCTTGCATGGATATCCCGAACTTTCTGGATGACAGCTAAGACTCTCACATTTAAGTTCACCTCTCTCCAATTATTAGTGCCCTGCAAAGTGTCAGCTCAAATAAGTAAAAATTACAACTGTTTATACTTAAACAGTAGTTTTTTAAATCAAAATTTTGTGGTGTTACATTAACATCTCAGTCCTTGTTCACTCGGCATGACAGATCATTAATGTCATGTTTTTGATGACACACTTGGACAGTGGGGCGAATTTCTAACATTTGGGCTGTTTGGCCTTCTTCAGATTAATTAATTAATTCAGATTATATATGACTTTTTAATTTAATTGTTTCCTATGCTGACAGATGCAGGAACTAGTACAGGGAAGTGGCGTGTTCCTGTTCAAGACTCAGTTGGCACTCTGTAGGAATGCACCATCCCGGACTTCCTTGGCATGCAGGCTCCTTAGAGTGTTTTTCACTCCTAGGGAATTGGCCCAGGGAAGAATCAGCAAACGAGTGTCATCCAAATATTCGTATTTGAACTTGTTGGATCAAAGGATCATAACAACAATAAAAGGTACATTAACTTTGAATTCTCTTAAAATAACTTTCACTAAACCAGTACCATCGCTCCGGACAAACTGCAACATGCAATACAAAATCAACTTATTTAATTATTGTACTGGCCGGTCTGCATCCAGGAACTGTCTCATCTCTCTGTTTGAAGTTTAACTCTACATTTTTTGAAAAATATGTCAAACTTTAGGCACATTTTTTCGACCCACTATAATTCCTGGACTGAGTGCCTTAAAACACAAGAGCAGTTGATCCCTGTTTTTCTTAAATTAGCATGGTTGCTCGTTGCTCATTATTGTTAACTAATTTTCCTCATTCCAGCTTATGCATCCATGACGTCCTTTAAGGACAGAGAGGTCAAATTTGGCCATCAAAAAGGAATGGCCCATGCCATGACCCTCTGCCTACAACACCACAGAAGTCAGATGTTTAAAAATGAGCCATCCACTGATCAGAGTGACAATGAAAATGAGGTTGATGATTGTGATGATGACTCTGAGGAGGAGGATGGAGAGGAAATAAATATTGCAGCTTTGATGATGACTTTCAACCCCTTTGATGAGGATGCAGAGCTGAGTGGTGTCTTTATTTATTTATAAATTACTGATGATTTAAAGCAACTTTGTATTGAAAAAATGAATTGGCTGCCAGTTTACTGGAATGTGGATTTTTTAGTGTAACGTTAATATTTGTTGTAAATCTAGTTGCTAGGAGAATGAGCTGAATGAATGAACTGAAGCATCAATAATAATTAGTGTCAAATTTTTATAATCAAGTCTTGATGAACTGACATCATTTTATATGACTGTGTGAATGTCACATGTATAAATTATTTAACAAAAATAAACAGCTTTGGTATTATAAAGAAAATATGGATTTTAAAATTGATGTGGTATGTTGACACAATATATCCAACAGCGCTCCTTAGTTTCTGATTTCATTAGCCCAACATAGCAACTGCATTGTTATCATGGGTAGGGTTAAATGTTACACTCTTATGAAAGTTAGTGTATATGTGTACATTAATGATATGCGAAAGGTATAACTTTTGTATGATACTGGTATGTTGGAGGTATATATTTTTGAGTACATATATGTAGAGGTTGTTCTTGGTATATTTTTGGTATGTTTAAGATATACATTGTGTACAATTTGTTTAGCTTTATAGAACAAATTTTAATAATATAGCTCAAACATACCAAAAATATGCCAAGAACATACCCAAACCATACCTGCCAGCGATATATAGAACATATGTTTCTGCGTATTTCATCATTCATTTTTTGATATGTTACTTGTATTATTTTGAGTACATTTTTGAGAATTTTAGGAGTGTATGTATTTGGTATGTTCAAGATATAAACATCTATGTCGAAATTTGAGAGTAAAAAATATCAAAAATATACCTCTTGAGGTATGTATAACATATGTTTCTGTGTATGAAAAAGGTATGCCTTTTATATGTTACTGGTATGAGACCGCATATCAAAAGCATATTTTCACCATATCTAAATAATATCAACAATTCCGTATTTAGGAGTGTATGTATTTGGTATGTTTAAGATATAAAATCTATGTCGAAATTTGAGAGTAAAAAATATCAAAAATATACCTCTTGAGGTATGTATAACATATGTTTCTGTGTATGAAAAAGGTATGCCTTTTATATGTTACTGGTATGAGACCGCATATCAAAAGCATATTTTCACCATATCTAAATAATATCAACAATTCCGTATTTAGGAGTGTATGTATTTGGTATGTTTAAGATATAAAATCTATGTCGAAATTTGAGAGTAAAAAATATCAAAAATATACCTCTTGAGGTATGTATAACATATGTTTCTGTGTATGAAAAAGGTATGCCTTTTATATGTTACTGGTATGAGACTGCATATCAAAAGCATATTTTCACTATACCTAAAAAATACCAAAAAATCCGTGTGGGACAGCATTCGATTTCGACTTGTGATATCGATTACACGTGCGAGGCTTCCAACTTTTTCTTAACACTCGGCAAACCTTTTCACGGGGACAGACTGTGCTGTCTTAAAATATCTAGCTTCACAACTCAAACACGATGAATTTGCATAACTTGTAAACAACCGTCGCGTGATGTTAGCCTTTCGACCTTTGGACTATGTGGTTTGCTTTAACCAATGAACACACCGCCACGTGCCTGCTATTGTGCATTGGCCAATCCAAACACCGGAACGTAATTGTATTGTGCATTTTGCTGCACAGAAAAAAAAAAAAAGAAAAAAAAAAAAGACTGAAATCTGACACATTTTATAACTCGGTATACTTACAGTATCCCGAGTAATTATTTTTCCTAACCTTTACACAAAGTTAATAAAGTTAAAAAGTTACCTCCAAGAGAAATAAAGTAACACATCTATGATAATCATAATTTGATAGTAAGGCCATGCATATAATACCTTGTTCACTGAGAGACACCAGTTTGCCTTTCTTGATCTTCCACTGTCCCTCAATATTTCCAGTTGTCGAGAAAGCCCAGCATGACCCACACATACCCTGAAGGTGAAAGATTAAAGGAAATAGGATTAAGACAGTCCTGAAGATAGACATGAATGGATCTTTAAAAATATATTACAGGAAGTACATAGCAAGCCTTCCTTTCTTTTATTTTTGATGATGATTTCAACTAATGATTTAAACAGCCCAGATAAGTCTGACCACCATTTGTTGTTAAGTAATATTTAGCAGATCATGCCACAGTTCATGGCAGTACAGCTGTACAGTAGTTATTGTTGTCATTGTAGCACAAGCAGAGGTACTTGTAGTAGCAATTAATAGACGTGGAGGTGGTAGTAGTAGAGTGGAGCAGAGAAAAGCCAACTTTAGTTCAATGAGTGTACTGAGAGTGTGATGAGGTGTGTTGAGGTTCATGCAGTAACCCTTCCTCAATCCAATAAGAAAAGAAGAGTTTTGTACACTGTACAGTCAGTAACATTGAGTAAAGTAATAATAATAATAATAATTTAGAACTTATATAGCGCATTTTCCATGTGTATATGATCAAATGCGCTTTACAAGAAGATGAAATTGGAATTTGGAAATGTTGGTTTTTGTGGAGAGGGGAAAACCGGAGAACCCGGAGAAAAACCTCTCGGAGCAGAGAAGAGAACCAACAACAAACTCAACCCACATATGACGTCGAGTCCGGGAATCGAACCCAGGCCACATTGGTGGAAGGCGAGTGCTCTCACCACTACGCCATCCCTGCTCCCCCCCCCCCCCCTGTACGCCCCCAGAACATACAGGTTGTAGTGAAGTTACTGGCACGTTAAGAAGAATCAGCCTGTCATACATGTAAAATTTACCTGGTTCTTAACAGGTGTTACTGCACCTAAGGAACAAAAGGACACTCAGCAATTCCTATTAAAATAAGTTATGGACCACAGCTTTTTAAATTTAGAGAGGGTCAATTACACATTATAACTATAACTCCAAAGTGGTTTTATAAATATTAAAACATGGCAAAGGCTGCGTTCGTCACCCGTGTTTGTCATGTGCTTTAATATATCATCTGGGAGAATCATGCCTCCGAAATCTTTAGTGACAAGAATGGGAGTGACAGGCCTACTCAACTCCTATCCATGTGTAATAGTCAGCTTAGAGTTTGGATCTGCCCCTTTTGTGCGAAAGAACTGGGGATCCTTGAATGTTTCACTACCGTAAAAGCTCTTTTAAGCCCCCCCTCTCTATTAACCCCCCCCCCCCCCTTTCTAACCAGCCCCCCATTTGGAAGTCATTTTTTGTAATAAGCCCCCCTCTCTCTAATAACCCCCTTTTTTGGAACATGAGATTTTTTAATGAGCCCCTCCTATTCCCTCTTACGAAATTCACTTCATGCAGTCCAGTTGGTTTACTTTTAACCAATCATACACTCAAACACATAATACTGTTTGTAGCTCTTTATTAAATAATCAAGTTTCACTGCAGTTGTTTGAGTTTGGTACAAAAATTATCATAAGACAAAAATGGTGTGTTTGAGATTTCAAATAAGCCCCCCTCTCTATTAAGACCCCCTCTCTAATAAGCCCCCCGTTGACCAATAAGGCCTGAAATTAACCCCCCCCCCAGGGGGGGGGGGGGGGGCTAAATAGAGCTTTTACAGTAACTACTGGTAGAAGTTGTTGCAGGATTAATGTCACTTTGCACGAGTAATTATTTTAGATTGGGACTCAAAGAATTGGGCAGAATTGTGTGACGAAATGCAAGATTTGCACATTTTCCTTGCATTTCTGTTGAAGAGCAAGTCCTCTGAGTTTCTCATTTGATACGATGTGCTGCCTTTGTAATGACATCTGCAAATGGTTAGACTTTCTAGTCTTCTCGGATAAGGACGATAAACCGTAGGCCCCGTCTCACAACTCTTCATAATTGATTCTGTGGGACATTAAAGAACCCACACACTATTCGAAAAGAGTAGGGGACGTAGTCCCCGGTGTGGTGGTCTACCTCTACTAGAATGTGGTTATGGGGGAGGGATTTGCAGTTACGGGCCTACAGAAATTGGCGCAAGCTGTTGTAGTGTCCCTGCCAGGTCTCTGGCGAAGACTATAAATCATAAATCATAAATCATTTGCTTTCAACTGTGTTACCTTCCGGCACACTCTTACTCATTGGCCCAGCTGTTAAGTTTTGCAGTTCCAAAATGAAACAAACAAGATGGCATTACAGTGTTATGTGTACTTGTGCTTCAATAGTTATTCCGTTAGCTTGAAAAAAGATATCACAAGATATAATGCATGCACATTGACAAGAGGTCGAGAACTTAGCCTGCCTGGGTACCCCGCACACTTGGCACATAAAAAGAGTTTCATTTTTTTCCTGCATGCCGAGGACAGGCAAAGTTTCCTCACTTGCAGTTGCTGCCCTGCAAGTGTTTGGTGCATGCAATCCTTTTTTTTTTCAGTGCTCAATACTCACAACCTAAATCGCATCCACACATTCTATGGGCAATTTCTAATTTTAGACTGCCCGCCCTACATTTCAAGTTTCACATCGAATTATATGTTTAGCGATAACAACTGTTATACTCTTGATGGCCTTAGCCATGACTCTCTGTATATAAGTCATGTAACCTTATGTGAAGTGTCAACTTTCTACCGGCCATGATATGATCAAGCTAAAATTTGTTTGGCCAGACAACATAACAGGCCACTGTCTGAAAATTATTTTGAGCCCTGTTAAGATTTTCTAAAATACAGCAATTTAATTGGCATTTCTTTTAATATACACTAAAGCTGCTGATAGCACATCCAAAGCTCAACTTCCGTGACACTCACTAAAATAATATCCAAAAATTAAAAGCTGGTGGTCTACACAGGCTGTAGTTACAAAACATATACACTGTAACAGCTATATGCCAAAACTATAAATAAGAGCACACAGTGGACCCCCACTGATCATGATGTGAGCATATGACAAATCATGAAAAGCACTGTACTTTAAGTAAGATTGAAATCTACCTTTATCCCTCCAATCAAATGCACTTGGAGCTTCACCCTTTGGTATTTCAGCTTCCTTCATTTCATACAGAGGTTTTCCCCATCCAGGCATTCTGTAGTATTTCTTGAATTCCTCCTCTGAATAAATAGGAAACTGTTACTACACACAAATAAATGACTGTACAAAAATGTTTAAATGCTTCTTTAAGGGCAGATAGTGGGGATAAAATTGGGGTAACATTTGGCTACATATGAACATTTACAATACCTGTGTTTCTAGGATTTAAAAATGTTTAACTTAAGTTATCTAAAAATGCCATAGTGAAACAGGTAACTAACTAAAGGTATGGAGAAAAAGAGTTTGTGAGATGATGCATTGCAGTTTACCAGTAAGGTCGCTGAAAACGGTCACTCCATATTTGGCAGAGCCCTGGTCCATGTCCTGCATTTTACGAGCTCTGACCATATTATCTTGGAAAACTGCCAAGCGCTTCAAATACTCTGCAAAGAATGGTATAAAAATTTAAGGTTAAATAATGCATACCACAAAGTTTTGAATGAAAATCATACTCATTGTATATTGCTTGAACTGTTACAAGTTTAAATACATTGAAATTATGGTAATAAGCTATAATAACAACCACACTGAAAAAAGGAACTCACCATCCTTGTCATTTAAATAAGGCTTCTTGTGATGAATGACAAACTTTCTGAATGTTTCCTCCACATTATCATCTCCTACAGCAGGCTTGGGCTGACGACAATGAAGAGATCAAAATTAACATATAAATTAAGATACATCAGATTATGTACAGTCTTCATGTACATGAAATCTGCAATTTCCAAACTGGGCTTGGTAAGGAACCAGACATACAGTACAGCTCAAAGGTATTTGACCAACGCACACGCAAAACACATGCACGTTTTTTGCGTTAACGCATGTGCGTTAACGCGTTTGAAAGCGCGTTATTGAAGCGCGCTTTCTCTTTTGTTATTCAGTGCTTGAGTTTCCTTTGTCCAACATTGTTTCCATAAACAAAAGAAATAAGCCAAACTCTAAGCAAACTGCGGCCAGAAATAGGACTGGAAATGCTACAATTGTATTTCTCTTCATGTTTATTCGACGACAACATTCGCTTAATTCGTGCCAGTTCCAAAACTCTGACGTTAACAGATGTATCCCTTGTTAAGCCAGACTTTTCAAACCTCGAAACATAATGGCGTTTTCAACGCTCAAACATTGAATGAGCTTTCACTGATGACTTTGGCTAACAGTTATTTTTGTATAAAAATCCATTTTTAATCGTCCCGAACTGAAGCGAAGAAAACCACTCCAACTTGCTTCCGTGGAATTGTTTTGAAAGTTATTTCCCTGCCAACAGGCGGCGGCGGCGATGAGAAGGTTACTTCATCAAAACAGTTGTACCCAATACCCACAAAATATCAGCAGTAAAAAAGAACTAGCAAAGAAATACAATCTTTTTAACCGACAGAGCAAATTTGCGCGTGCATCTGCTACTGCGGAATGTTCGAAAAGTTCTCGCGCACATGCAAATTTACAGAATTCTGCACGTGCAATTTGATTGATGGCCAGCGCTACACGGTTTCTTATTTTCGCCGAATTTACAGTTGCACGTGTTATTGGCGGAATGAAGTTATTTTCGCTTTCTCCGATAAGTCTGTTTCCAGGCTGTCAATGCATATAGAATCATCGTCACTGGATTCTTCGTCGCTCTCTGACTCATCGTCCCACGGGGAATTCTTCGATTTCTTCATTGTCAACATTGTCTCGCGCTTCAAAGTATAACTCGGCAACTTCATCAAAACTTTGGACATCTTCCGACATGACATGCAAATACGAAACTTCCGTTCTTGAACTCTCCATGATAATAAGACGATAAACCTATACTGGCTAGCGATGGTTTGATAATATTTTTGTTTTTTTTGTGTGTGTTTTTATGAGTCAATGAGTGGCAAAAATATCACGACCGCGGATACAGCAACGGCAATCTTGCACGCTGGACGGTGAAGTAAGAAAATATGAAAGGTCATAATAATTCCTCCATTTCAAGTACATCACTTAGATTTTATTCAAAAGGTGATCAATCTGTTAAGTTTTCTTTCTAATAAAGTCTCTGTTTTCGTCGCCGTCTGATGGGACGCTTATAGTGATTTCCTTGCAAAGTCGATTTTCTTCTTTCTTTGTGAGAATTTATATTCGTTACGTTAAACTTAATAAAAATACGGTATTTGCACAACATATAGAAATATTTCTAAAACAACAAATACCTTACTTTAAGCAAAAAACTATAATCAGTATGAAATACTCGAGTTTTGCCACGTATCAAATAACACACCACGCGCTCTTCATTTATCACTTCAAATCTATGCAAATTTGCGCTGAAAATTTGGCGGCCTTGTTTACATTTGGTGCGGCCATTTCGACTCTTTATGAAATGTACTTGAAATCCTTGAAAACATAGTAGCCGTATGCAAAAAGGGCCTACTTCATAAACTATAAAAGAATCGATGGCATCACAATTATGAACAGCGACGTTCATTTACGCAAGCCGCCGGGCAATTTTTTATAGTCGCTTTCTCACCGGTTTAATACTTCGGTAGTTTGTTTTGTAAATGCAGTCGCTTGATGAAAATATCATGGTTTACTTGGAAATCGGATAAATTCTTCGATTTTCCTGATTTAGACTGAACTGTATTTCTCTATTGGAGCTTTGAAAAATGACAAAAGTTGCCGTGTTATCGAACAATGAACAAGAACAATGCGCCAGCTCATAAATACTAATGAGTTGTGCTTCAAGCGCGCTTTTGAAGCGCGTTAGATAAACGGACTCGCGTTAACGCATTTCTAACTAACTCGTTTGAAGCGCGTTAACGTGGACGCTTACCTTTGAGCTGTACTGTAAGTAAGAAGCAATTTTATAGGAATTTGATACTTAATAACTGTCATAAAAATTCAATTCTTATAATACATGTAATAATAATAATAATAATAATAGTAATAATAATAATAATAATAATAATAATAATAATTAATAATGATCTTTATAGGGATGACACAATCACTGGTAGCCCTGACCAGTAGTTTCCAATGTGGCCCACAAATAATAACATGTTGAAACATACGATTTCTTGAAACAGAAGCAAGTGAATATTAACGTTAAAAGCCGACGTTTCGGAACTTGTGACCCTTTGATATTATGTTAATTTGTAGAGACTATAGAAATCAAATCTTTGCATTACTTATTCATTTTGCCTTGAGAATGGTGTCATGATGACGCCGAAACGTAGGCTTTTAACGTTAATATTCACTTGCTTCTGTTGAAACATACGTTGAAAAATTCCAGGAAATCGTAAAGAAGATTTTCGTCAATCAAATTCTAGGACCCGTAATTCCATGTAAACCAATGAACTACACAAAAATCTTTTGAGCTTTTTACACATTAATGTGTGATGTACCTTATCAAACACTTCCTTTACATCATTTTGCTCGGGAACTTCTGCAGCCTTGACAGGCTGGCTACGTTCACAAGACAGAATCCTCTCCTGCAGTCCAACACACTCATGCTGAAGAAGCTCTTTTCGCTTCTCCCAAGGAACATTGTACACCATAAACTTGCACTTCATCTATGGAAAATAATCAAATAACTGTAATATTGATAAATAATTATAACAAAAGTAACCCTTCCAGATGTCCAATCTTCATAAACAGACACAATTAATTGGTCATATGTGCCTGCACCTGTGTATGGGTTGCAACAGTGTTGAAAGACAGGCATTGTGTGTGAGTTGCACTGTCATTTCAAAGCACCCTCACTGAAAACTGTTATTTGTTGATACTTATATTCCAACTGGATATATACCTGCATGTGAGTGATTTGGATGCAAAATGTGCCATTTCATTAGAGCGACTTTAACCTTAAGCTATAAAATAAAAAAAAATCTTCACAAAACTGAGTTGCGCTATGCAGATCATATATGGACTCACAGCTGACAAGGCATGCACTGTCTAGTAACTTTATATTGCAACAAGATACATGTACAGTAGATGGCATAAAAAAAACTGCAGAGGAAAAGTGATTTACAAGCACAACTCCCTTCTGTTCTTGGAAATCTCCAAATGAAGTTACTTTGAGCATGGGATCTATATGCAACAGCTGGAAAATGCGATATGCTGTAACACATAAATTGTACATGAATCAGAACACAAACTCGCATACGTTATAATTAATATACAAACAGACGCTAGGTACATACAATGATACAAATAAAGACTGTACCTCAAGGGTATCAACAGGACAGAGATCCAAAGAAGCTGACTTGTGTGCCTCATCATTACGGCAGCTGCGGGAAACTCCAACTTCTGTGACAATACAGAATTTCTGCCCAGCAACTAACTGAAAGACCACGCAACTCAAGTTTTAAAAACACGGATAAACTTCTTGGATATTTGTTTTCCAAATTTATTATCGTGATCACGCGATCGATATGAACAGAAGTACATGTACAAGATTTGTAAGTTGTACTTGTATCACTGGAGGCTCATGGGTCATAAAACTGAAACTTTCTGGAGAGCGAAATAAGGAAACACACAAAACGCGATGAAACCTATCCTTTTTCCACTTTGGAATGAAAACGAAAAGTTTTCGCCAGCTGGGATTTAATTATTTCAAGGAATTTTGAGTCTAATACCAAATCAAATAGAATAGATATAAGCTTACTTTAAACTGTATTCCCTCTATCGACAAAAGAGATTTACAACGTATACAACAAAAGGAGAACCACCAAAGATCTCTTTCAAAAGGAAGTAGAATGTTTTCGCCTCAAGTAAAAAACTTACAAACTGCCACAAATCGCCGACGCATCTTCAACAATCAGCTTATTAATTGGTAAAATAAATTTCCTTTAACACTTTAAAAAATTCCAGCCAAGCGAATCACTGTTGGAAACCACAACGGCAGATTCGTCGGCGAAATTCAAATAACAAACCAAACAAAGATGTGTCCTTACCTGAAACGTAGCGTCGCTGACTTTTGTTGCCATCAAGCGGTACATGTTGTTCTGCAAGCTGTTAAACTCATTCATGGCAAAATCTAGCGCATCAAGTACGTCTGGGTCATCGGTCTTTCTTTCCTGTATTCCACCTACCAGTGTATCAGATGCAAGGCAAGACGGAGCCAAAATTGCGAGCAAGAAAACTGAAAACAACTCCATGTTTTGTTTCGATCGTCCTCTTCGTACCAGCACAGCCAGCCGGGTCACATGATGTATTTCCGTGTTTACGTCATATTATGATAGGCGGGCATTTGCATATATTGTGAACTAAAGTTTCAGGCCCGGGTCGCACAAGTATATGCCCACTTGGGACAAATTTTTGAAATATCCCAAGATGTTTCCCAGGGATGTTGCTGACAACGTATGTCTCCCAACTTGTCGTTTTACAGGGTCTCAATGGGGGGAGCGGGGAATGCCTATGACGGTTGACGGTTCATTTAGCCTATACGTGTAGCCGTACCTACGGTTGATTTTGACCAAACCAGATTGAATTTGTGCGACTGATCGCAGCGACAAAATTCTGCCGCAGCGACAACAATTTCACAAAAAATCACTGCGTCAGACGAGGCGAGTTGTGGCGGCGACCTGTCTCCGCGACGTGTTCAGTGCAGCGACTTAATTGTTTTGCAAGCAGTACACACGGAGCGACTTGTCGCAGACTTGTCGCCTAGTTTGTCTCGGCCTTTAAGCAAATTTCTGGTAAACAAAAATTCCTCTCAAGGTGGACACCAGAATGGCATTCTTTGTACAATCAATGGATTATCGCCTGGGTATTATTTCAAATTGAGGCACCATTCCACCCTGGGGCTACCATATATAGCAACACTGTAATCATATCAAATAAAGAATGATCCTCGCAGTTGTGAACGCAATTTATGCAATTACGAAAAGAAGCCTGAAAAAAATTCAGGACTTTAACGGGGTTTGAACCCGTGACCTCGCGATTACCGGTGCGATGCTCTAACCAACTGAGCTATGAAGCCACTAACGTTGGGAGCAGGTCAATTGTGGGTTCATATGATCCCGTGAAAGAAATGAGTGTTTCAGGCTTCTTTTCGCAATTGCATAAATTGCGTTCACAACTGCGAGGATCATTCTTTATTTGATTTCATTTCCGCAGTTCATATATGATTCATTTCATATATCATTCACACTCATTTCTTTCACGGGATCATATGAACCCACAATTGACCTGCTCCCAACGTTAGTGGCTTCATAGCTCAGTTGGTTAGAGCATCGCACCGGTAATCGCGAGGTCACGGGTTCGAACCCCGTTGAAGTCCTGAATTTTTTCAGGGTTCTTTTCGCAATTGCATAAATTGCGTTCACAACTGCGAGGATCATTCTTCATTTGACAAAATATTTCATTTAACATATGGAAAATTGTGAGAAATGTGCTGACATGTTTCCCGAAAGCGAAAAAATGCTCAAATTCTGCTCAAAAGTCAATTAAGTGCTCAAGAGTGCTGGAAATGTAAAATAGCAACGTTGCGAGACAAGTTGCTTGCGTGTGACATCCCCTCTGCAACTTGAAAGGTTTTTTATTCGCCATCGTTGCGTTGCGAGTTGCAAGAAAAATTGCCTCGTGTAACATGGCCTTTGGAAACAAAGAACACCTGAGCAAATCAGTGCTCAGTGAAATGCATTGCAGTAGTACCGTGCGCATGAGCTCAAAACGCGAATAGATTTGTGTTTTGAAGCGAAACAAATTCAGTTTGAACTGGAGTTTCATTACTTAATTTGAAGGGAAAAAGTTTTGTTGCAAATCTTAAATATGGCTAATTAATATTCAGCAAAAACTGGGACCAGCTAAGCAAGTCCCGGATAATCGAGGTTCCACTGTACCAGTTTCCAGCATTTTCAAGCACTTCTATTTTGATGGATCATTACTACCAATTTTTATACGTTATTACCTTTAAATTGGTATCAAAGAAATGCCCAATCACTGATGAACATGTTAGGAAACATTTTTTGACATGACAGATTATCATAGCAACACCATAGCCTGTTAAAAACACCCTTTATTTTAGCTTCAAGCAAAAATAATAAAAAAAACCCGCTCGGTGACCCCCATTTTTTATTGTTGAAAAGTAATAAGCATGTCAACAGCCAATTTTTCGCAAAGTTTAAAAAAAATTGTAGGAGCAGATTCAGAGCCACCTTAAATTTTTGAAAATTTAAGGTGGCTCTAAATCTGCTCCTACAATTTTTTTAATTTTGCAAAGTTTTATTTTATTATGCTAATTATTTTCTAAAACTAAAAAAATGGGGGTCACCGAGCTCATTTTTAAGTTGTCACTTAAAGCTAAAATTAAGGGTGTTTTTAACAGGTTAAGGTGTTGCTATGGTAACCTTTTATGCCAAGAAAAGTTTCATATCTTGTTCACAAATGATTGAGCATTTCTCTGATACCAATTTAAAGGTAACAAGATATAAAGATTGGTGGTAATGATCCATCAAAGTAATAGTGCTTGAAAATGCTGGAAACCTGTAAGAGCCACCTTACGAGGGCCTTTCATTAAAATATTTCGAACGCAAATACCTTATGACTGTAGTCAGTGTTTTTATTTCTTGAATTCTACATGGAAATGACAAGAAGACTTCCTGTTTTAGGTATACGAAAGGGGTACTATTTGCCAATGGAAGGTATATGAAAAGGGGACCTTTTCTGTCAAAAATGGTATATAAAAGGGTAAGGGTCGGACCTTGGGGCGGAGCCTCCCCGCATTAAAAGTTTTTAGTACCTCACCCGTGCATAGAGGATACCGCTTCTCTAGAAGCAGTAGCCACAATCGGTATATTTGACAAATATCGATGTTTGTAATCGTGATCAAGCGGAAGGCAAGAACTTACGGCACTTTCCCTCTTCGCGACTGAAAGACGAAAATTTAGCTGGTCACTGACTTTAAAATTGCCCAAGACTTCAGGCGTTCCAACAAACACAATCAAATATTACAGATTTTTTTTCTCGGCTTGAGCACTCTACATACACGTAAATGATGAAAAGGATTTCCCTTCACTTTGACTTGGATAAATAATCACACGTTACAGTTTTAATGACCAACACGTCGCAATTGCAAACTTGCCTCAGTAAATATCTCGTTTCAGTTTTGCCGCCTTGTGTCAAGTTACATTCTCTCTCTATAAGGCGGACACCTGGAGCTGGTCTGGAGGGTGTCCGCTTTAGAAAGGGTTGACTTTACATGTTTTTTAAACTTGCAAAGTTGCTTTTTTGGTCCTCCGGGATGGAACCAAAAAAAAGGTACAATTTGTTGACATTTCAAGGGTTCAACGGCCCAGGCTAGTGTGTGAATTCTGCCAATATAAAAGACATTCAAACCAGAATTTCTCATTTTCTATGCTTTATTTACAACTAAGTTAGACCCAGCTCAAACAGCTAACTTTTCATGACGTACATGGGACGACCTAAAACCAACGTTCGGCAGATAGTAATAATTTGTCTCCATTATAAAACCAAATTTATCTAAACTTTGACTACACTAGTATAATTTATCCCGCAAGCTACACGAGTTATAATGATGATAATAATCTATAAATTTACTGTCCATATTTCACAAGACACCTGTACCTAATAATTATATAAAAAAATCAATTGAATGGTTTTATGCAAAACTGTCGTAAGTGATGTATACAGGCTTGTTTTCGTGTGGTAAACATTGCCCTGTATGTTTTCTTGCTGTTTCACGTTAGTTTTCAAGAAAACACAGGCCAATTGAAACACACAAAACACGTTGACCCAAAGAGTCACTTACACTGTACG